>JAWQEG010004678.1:10000-47500 GCA_033782935.1 Petrolisthes cinctipes | reverse complement strand
CATATAATTACATACACACCAATACATATAAAATCATACTAATAAATACATAACTATACTCGTACTTACCAACCCACACACATATACATATAAACTCATACTAATAAATACATAACTATACATCCTACTTACCAATAAACACACATATACATATAATCACACACACACATACATATAAAATCATACAAATAAATACATAATTATATTTGTACTTACCAATCCACACACATATACATATAAAAATACACACACATACATATAAAATCATACTAATAAATACATAATCATAATCATACACACACCAATACATATAAAACCATACCAATAAATACATAATTATATTCGTACTTACCAATCCACACACATATACATATAACCACACACACACCAATACATATAAAATCATACAAATAAATACATAATTATATTCCTACTTACCAATCATACACACACATATACATATAATCACACACACACACATACATATAAAATCATATTAAGGAATACATAATTATATTCATACTAAGAAATACATAACTATATTCGTACTTACATATACATATACATATACATATACACATACATATACATATAATCACACACACACACACATATAAAATCATACAAATAAATACATAATTATATTCCTACTTACCAATCATACACACACATATACACATAAAATCATACAAATAAATACATACTCCTACTTACCAACCCATCAGTGAGTGCCGGGTGATCATCTCCAAGGGCCAGACCGATGGCTTTCTTACAGAACTCAGCATTACCAGATATAGGAAGGTATTCTTTGTCCAACTTCTGACTCAATATCAGCTCCTCAGCCTAAAATAAAACAGAAAACAAATATTGTAAGTCAATTTCCAACCATAAAAAAATATTACATTAAATCGAGTTTCTAATTATAATATCGAATTAAATAAGTCCACTTTTTAATAATAAAATAATATATCAACTCCTCAGCCTAAAATAAAACAGAAAACAAATACTCTAAGTCAATTTGCAACCATAAAAAAATATTACATTAAGTCGAGTTTCTAATTATAATATCAAATTAAATAAGTCCACTTTCTAATAATAAAATAATATATCCCCTCAGCCTAAAATAAAAAAAATAAAAAAATAAATATTGTAAGTCAATTTGCAACCATAAAAAAATATTACATTAAATCGAGTTTCTAATTACAATATCAAATTAAATAAGTCCAATTTCTAATAATAAAATAATATATCTCCTCAGCCTAAAATAAAACAGAAAACAAATACTCTAAGTCAATTTGCAACCATAAAAACACATTACCATAATTCCCATTTCTCATAATAAAAAAAAAATTAAACAAGTCAATTTTCTAGTAATAAAAACAAATTATTTAAATACAGTAAGTCAATTTCTAATAATAAAAACACATTATATTAAGTAAATTTTCTAATGATCAAAACACATTAAATTTTCTAATAATAAAAATATATATATTACATTAAGTCAATTTTCTAATAATAAAAATAATAATAAACAAAAAACAATTAAATAAATAAACAAAAAACCATATACATAAATAAACAGACAAATAAATAAATAAATAAATAAGTAAACAGACAAACAGAAAAATTAGTAAATAAAAAAACAGATAAATAAATAAACAGAAAAACTAGTAAATACAAAAAACAGATAAGTAAACAAATAGAAAAATGCATAAACAATTAAACAAACCAACTACTGTATAATTAAACAAACCGACTATAATTAAACAAACCGACTATAACTAAACAAACCGACTATAATTAAACAAACCGACTATAATTAAACAAACCGACTATAACTAAACAAACCGAGCGACTAGTACCGTACCTTTCTGACAGAGGGCAGTACAAAGGGCTTCCCGCTGTCATCCCTATAGGCCCCAACACCCAGGTTCATCTTCTTAGGGTTGGTGTCCCTCTTGAAGGCCTCGGTGACACCCAGGATGGCATCGGGGGGTCCCATCTCAACACCAGACCACCACGAACTGTTATTAAGGATAGTATTGTTATTGTTATTATTAGGGGGTAGTGTAATTATTTGTGTTATGTTGTTATGTGTAATGTTGTTGTTATGTGTGATATTATTATTATTATTATTAGGGATGGTGTGATTATTTGTGTTATGCTGTTGTGTGTATTGTGTTATGTGTGTGTATTGTGTTATGTGTGTGTATTGTGTTAATGTGTTTGTATTGTGTTGTGTGTGTGTGTTATGTTATGTGTGTGTATTGTGTTATGTGTGTGTATTGTGTTATGTGTGTGTATTGTGTTATGTGTGTGTATTGTGTTATGTGTGTGTATTGTTATGTGTGTGTATTGTTATGTGTGTGTTATGTGTGTGTATTGTTATGTGTGTGTTATGTGTGTGTATTGTTATGTGTGTGTTATGTATGTGTATTGTGTTATGTGTGTGTATTGTTATGTGTGTGTATTGTTATGTGTGTGTATTGTTATGTGTGTGTTATGTGTGTGTATTGTTATGTGTGTGTTATGTGTGTGTATTGTTATGTGTGTGTTATGTATGTGTATTGTGTTATGTGTGTGTATTGTTATGTGTGTGTATTGTTATGTGTGTGTATTGTGTGTGTATTGTTATGTGTGTGTTATGTGTGTGTATTGTTATGTGTGTGTTATGTATGTGTATTGTGTTATGTGTGTGTATTGTTATGTGTGTGTTATGTATGTGTATTGTTATGTGTGTGTTATGTACTGTAATATTATGCGTGTGTAATTATTTGTATTATGCTGTTGTTATGTGTAATTATTTGTGTTATGTTGTTTTGTGTAATTATTTGTATTATGCTGTTGTTATGTGTGATATTATTATTATTATTAGGGGTAGTGTAATTATTTGTGTTATGCTGTTATGTGTAATGTGTGTGTATTATGCTGTTATGTGTAATTATTTGTGATATTATTATTATTATTATTATTAGGGGTAGTGTAATTATATGTGTTATGTATGTGTATTGTGTTAATGTGTTTGTATAGTTGTTGGTATGTGTGTGTAATGTACTGTAATGTTCTTGTTATGTGTGTGTAATTACAAAGGGTAGTGTAATTATTCATGTTATGCTTTTGTTTATGTGTGTAATGGTCTAAGGGTAGTGTAATTACTTATGTTATGCTGTTGGTATGTGTGTGTAATGCTGTTGGTATGTGTGTGTATTGTACTGTAATATTGTTTTATCACATTATTACAAAGGGTAGTGTAATTACTTGTATTATGCTGTTGTTATGGGTCTGTAATGTACTGTAATGCTGTTTATAAATATCTGTATAATAATTACTTGCATTACACTATTGTTATGTATGTGTAATGTACTGTAATGCTGTCTATAAATGTGTGTACAGTAATTACTCATATTACATTGTTGTTATAGGTGTGTGTTATACAGTCGGCCCTCAATACAGTATAAGATTATTATATTTATTACATAATATATATCCTTTAAACACACGGTCAGTAAATCAATTAGTGCGTATGCTAATAAATAAATTGATCACATAATTATATTCTTTTAACACACGGTCAGTAAATCATTAAAAAAGAAATAATTAGTGTGTATGGTAATGAATTAATTGATCACATAATTATTATTCTTTAAACACAGGGTCAGTAAATCAGTTAGTGTGTATAATAATTAATAAATTGATCATATAATTATATCCTTTAAACATGGTCAGTAAATCAGTTAGTTAGTGTGTATGGTAATAAATAAATCTATCACATATTGTCCCCCTATTCCCGCACCCCATTAAGATCAGGATACAGTCAGTGTTGCCAAATCCGGAGTAAATTAGTCCTCCAAACTATTCCAAGCAACAACAGAACAAACACCATTATTATTATTTTTGTTAAGTTATATAATTATAGCACATTAATTATTTTGTGTTGGTAAATCCAGAGTAAACGATTCCTCCAAACTATTCCAAGCAACAACAGAACAAACAAACACCATTATTATTATTATTATTATTGTTCCATCTGGGTGTGTTTGTTTCCTGGCATACTTTGGAGGAATCAACAAGGCACTCCAATGTAACACACACACACACACTCTCTCTCTCTAATACACACACACACACACACACTCTCTCTCTAATACACACACACACACACTCTCTCTCTAATACACACACACACACACTCTCTCTCTAATACACACACACACACACACTCTCTCTCTAATACACACACACACACACACACTCTCTCTCTAATACACACACACACACACACACTCTCTCTCTAATACAAACACACACACACACACACTCTCTCTCTCTAACACACACACACACACACACTCTCTCTCTAATACACACACACACACACACACACTCTCTAATACATACACACACACACACTCTCTCTCTCTAATACACACACACACACACTCTCTCTCTAATACATACACACACACACACACTCACTCTAATACACACACACACACACACACTCTCTCTCTCTAATACACACACACACACTCTCTCTAATACACACACACACACACACACTCTCTAATACACACACACACACACACACACGCACACTCTCTTTATAATTAATAAGTAAAATAAGTCTTTGCAAAAACCTAGATGCAATTTTTTTTACTGTAAATGTGAGGTAGGAGAGACTGATGACTTTTTAAAGAGCCTGTGATTGTGTGTGTGTGAGAATTGGTGGCTTCTGATTCCTCCTGAGTATGCCATGAAACACACAAGCTCCTTCTATATAGGTGTGTGTGTGTGTGTGTGTGTGTATTAGAGAGAGAGAGTGTGTGTGTGTGTATTAGAGAGAGCGAGAGTGTGTGTGTATGTGTTAGAGAGAGAGTGTGTGTGTGTATTAGTGTGTGTGTGTGTGTGTGTGTGTATTAGAGAGAGAGTGTGTGTAGGTGTGTTAGAGAGCGAGAGAGCGAGTGTGTGTGTGTGTGTATTAGAGAGCAAAAGAGAGCGTGTGTGTGTGTTAGAGAGAGAGCGAGAGAGCGAATGTGTGTGTGTGTGTATTAGAGAGAGAGAGAGTGTGTGTGTGTGTGTATTAGAGAGAGAGAGAGTGTGTGTGTGTGTGTATTAGAAAGCGAGAAAGAGAGTGTGTGTGTGTATATTAGAGAGCGAAAGAGAGAGTGCGTGTGTGTATTAGAGCGCGAGAGAGAGAGCGTGTGTGCGCGCGTGTGTGTACGTTTCATGACAATAACTGAAACACTCATTTACCTCCAAATTTACCGACAACATCACACACACACACACACACACACACACACAGACTCCCTTCACTATAACAACCAAAGCTCATCACACACACACACACACACACACACACACACACACACACACACACACACACACACACACTCCCTTTAACATAACAACCAAAGCTCACCACCAGCACCAATCTAATATCATACTGTACCTGCTACTCTTATGTGCCATTTTTTTGCTGTTACGGTGAACGAGGAGAACCTTCGCCTGGGACCCACTGATAGATATGAAAGGCGTCAACAATACTATCCTAGCACCAGTTAATTAATGATATTTTTATGTTCGCTTGCTGTCAAATTAATTAATAAATGACTTATATTTTAATGTACAGATGGATATGAAAGGCGTCAACAATACTGAACCGTCCTAGCACCAGTTAATTAATGATATTTTTACGTTCGCTTAATATTAATAAATAACTTTGATTCCTCCATATTTTAATGTATAGTCGGGCAAAAATGTTTCGTTACCATCTTTTAAACAGTGTGATGTAATGTTGGTACACCTGACTGGTGAGTGAGGTGTGACGTGAGTGTGTTATATATACCTCCGTCACTCTCCGTCACCCTCAGTGTCTAATGGCCAGATAGATATGAAAGGCGTCAACAATACTATCCTGTCCTGGCTACAAGTTAATTAATAATGTTTTTAAGTTCGCTTGCTGTCAAAATTAATTAATAAATATCATTCCTAGCACCAGTTAATTAATTATGTTTACGTTGGCTTGCTATCAAACTAATTAATAAATGACTTTGATTCTAATGTACAGATAGACATGAAAGGCGTCAACAATACTATCCTAGCACCAGTTAATTAATGATATTTTTAAGTTCGCTTGCTGTCAAAATTAATTAATAAATGTCATTCCTAGCACCAGTTAATTAATTATGTTTCTATGTTCGCTTGCTATCAAACTAATTAATAAATGACTTTGATTCTAATGTAAAGATAGATATGAAAGGCGTCAACAATACTATCCTAGCACCAGTTAATTAATTATGTTTACGTTCGCTTGCTGTCAAAACTAATTAATAAATGTGATTCCTCCATATTTTAATGTAAAGATAGATATGAAAGGCGTCAACAATACTATCCTAGCACCAGTTAATTAATGATGTTTACGTTGGCTTGCTATCAAACTAATTAATAAATAACTTTGATTCCTCCATAAATATAGTGTGTTTGTTTTATTGTACAGCCACAATATTGAAGGAGGGAGGATTTAATTGGTCCAGAATTATTACCAACACAATACTGAAGGAGGGAGGATTTAATTGGTCCAGAATTATTACCAACACAAAACTTCCCCCTTTCAAGGAACTGACTCTGTGATGTCGAGTGCGGGAGTAGGGGGACAGGCTTGGGGGGGTTTTAGGGTGGTGCGGGAATAGGGGGACAGGCTTAGGGGGTGCGGGAATAGGGGACAGGCTTTCTACCCACCCCCAAGCCTCTCCCCCTAATGGTGGTTTGTTGCTTGGAATAGTTTGGAGGAATAATTAGCTCCAGATTCTCCATCGTTAATACATTGCACTTATTACCGATGATATATTATTTTACCGTATTTTGTCCCGGTCATTAAATTATTACATTCCATATTTTATTCACCTTTGTTTATGAGTACAAGACAATCAGTGATAAGATAAACTTTTCAATACAATATTCTAATTTAACAGTTACCTTTATTTATTTATTTATTACTGATACCAATACCAATATATTATTACATTACAATTTTATTAACCATTATTTATGAGTGTATAAGGTAAACTTGGCAATACTGTATTCTAATTTAACAGTTATCTTTATTTATTACCGTTATATTTATTACCAACATATTATTACATTACAATTTTATTAACCATTATTTATGAGTGTATAAGGTAAACTTTTCAATACAATATTATAATTTAACAGTTACATTTATTTATTTATTTATTACCGTTATATTTATTACCGACATATTATTACATTTCATATTTTATTCACAATTATTTATGAGTGTATAAGGTAAACTTTTCAATACAGTATTCCAATTTATCAGTTATCTTTATTTATTTATTTATTTATTACCGACATATTATTACATTCCATATTTTATTCACAATTATTTATGAGTGTATAAGATAAACTTTTCAATACAGTATTCCAATTTATCAGTTATCTTTATTTATTTATTTATTACTGATACCAATACCAATATATTATTACATTACAATTTTATTCACAATTATTTATGAGTATATAAGGTAAACTTGGCAATACTGTATTCTAATTTAACAGTTACATTTATTTATTTATTTATTACCGATATATTTATTACCAATATATTATTACATTCCATATTTTATTCCCCTTTGTTTATGAGTGTAAGACAATCAGTGATAAGATAAACTTGGCAATACTGTATTCTAATTTATCAGTTATCTTTTATCTTCCCCAACCTCATCTCATCATTAAGGGGGTGCGGGAATAGGGGGGCAGGCTTGGGGGGGGGTTAGGGGGGTGCGGGGGTTTTAGGGGGGTGCGGGGGTTTTTGGGTGGGTGGGAGGTTTAGGGGGGTGCGGGGTTTTTTTGGGTGGGTGGGGGCAGGCTTGGGGTGCGGGGGTTTAGGGGGGTGCGGGGGGGTTGGGAGGGTGCGGGAATAGGGGACGACAGGCTTTCTACCCTCCCCCAAGCCTGTCCCCCTATTCCTGCACCCCCCAAACTCACCCGCCCCAAGCCTGTCCCCCTACTCCCGCACCCCCCAAACCCCCCTCAAGCCTGTCCTCTACTCCCGCACCCCCCGCACCCTCCCCCCCCACCCAAGCCTATCCCCCTATTCCCGCACCCCCCAACCCCCCCCCCCTCCCAAGCCTGTCCCCCTACTCCTGCACCCCCCAAACCCACCCACCCCAAGCCTGTCTCCTACTCCCGCACCCCCTTAAACAACAACAACAACAAAAACAATTCTCTCTACAACACCAACCTCTCAAATAATAATGAATAATAATAATTAATAGTTACAGTAGTGTGTGGATATACAGTATTATAATGAATTAATATATAGTTGTATCCAGCCTGTGTTCATTATACATTCAGTCCGTCATTGCAGACCACCTAATGTTGTTTTCCCAGACTTGTGTTATTCATTACCATACACACTAACTAAATGATTTATTAAGCATGTCTTATAAGAACATACAGTAAATATGTACCGGTAATCAATTTATTTATTACCATACACACTAACTAAATGATTTACTAACCATGTGTTAAAAGAATATAATTATGTAATCAATTTAATCATCTTATATCTTATTATTGACCCTGTCTTAAAAGAATACAATTATGTGATCAATTAATTCATTACCATACACACTAACTATATAATTTACTGACCATGTGTTAAAAGGATATACAGTAATTATATATCAAATTTATTCATTACCATACACACTAACTAAATGATTTACTGACCCTGTCTTAAAAGGATATAATTATGAGACCAATTAATTCATTACCATACACACTAACTAAATGATTTACTAACCCTGTGTTAAAAGGATATTATTATGTGATCAATTTATTCATTACCATACACACACTAATAACTAAATTATTTATTCATTACCATACACATTATAGTCTTTTTGAAATATACTGAGCACTGAGGCTTTGGCTGTTGGGACGTTTTTCCCTCCAGCAATGTTGCCAAATCAGACCAATACACTTCACTCACTCTCTTATATCAGCTATTTACTGATGCTAAATTAATCAAAATTAATACGTATACATTTACTTCACTACTAAGGCCATGTAGGTATATGAAAGTATCATTTACTTCTCATATTAACAATGATAATATATATATGTATTACAACACTGGACAGAATATTCTTCCAACGTTGTCAGTACACCTAGAGGGTAAGTATATTCAGGTATAAGTTCTACCTGTCAACTCAGGTTACTACCGTCACTTTTACTCTGGTTACCACTCAACATGGAGCACCACATCTGCTACTCACTATCATGTTTTACATAGTAGAGAAAGAGATAACTTATTTATAATGTAAATAAGTACTATTTAGAAGAGAAAGCAAATAGAGGACCTATCATTGGACCATTACCAGCAGTGGTGGTGGTCAGGAATAAAAGTCCAAACAAACCAAAAATTATGTTATATCCTCAGAAAAGTGTCCCATTTATAATACAACATAATGTGTCAATAGAAAAGGAAACATTTACTTATATATTTTGTTGTTAACGGCAAGCGATATATATAGGCAACAGATGAGAGAGAGAGAGAGAGAGAGAGAGAGAGAGAGAACAGGTGGTGGGTTAGTGAGGGCTGGCTATCATTTTTAATAAGGATCTAATCCCATAATTGTCCAGACGAGATCTGGCAACGTAGCAGTCAGGTAAATCTCGGAAGTGGCCAACACCTCAGAGCTCAGTATATTTCAAAAAGACTATAACTAAATGATTTACTGAACCTGTCTTAAAAGAATATAATTATGTGATCAATTTATTCATTACCATACACACTAACTAAATGATTTACTGAACCTGTCTTAAAAGGATATAATTATGTAATCAATTTATTCATTACCATACACACTAACTAAATGATTTACTAACTCTGTGTTAAAAGGATATAATTATGAGACCAATTTACTAATCTGATAATAATGGAGGTATTTATTTTCCTACTCTTTTCTCCCTTTCCTCTCAACAAACTACCGTGACCTAACCTGACCTGACAAAAAATTATAAACAAGGTCAAAATTTTATGTCTTTGGAGGAATCAAGGCATTTAAATATATATACTAATAAATATTAATACCGTATATCCCCTTATGTTAGCCTTGTTCTATAATGACCTTGTTTGACCTTAATGTCTACCTTATTATGTATGTAAGGTCAGTTTTATCTATAATGACCTTGTTTGTCCTTAATGTCTCTCTCATTATACATCTAAGGTCAATTTTATCTACCTCATAATGCATCCAAGGTCAATTCTATCTATAATGACCTTGTTTGTCCTTAATGTTTACCTTATTATGCATCCAAGGTCAGTTTTATCTATAATGACCTTGTTCGACCTTAACGTCTCTCTCATTATACATCTAAGGTCATTACTATCTATAATGACCTTGTTTGTCCTTAATGCCTCTCATTATGTATCTAAGGTCATTTACTAACCTTCATTATACATCCAAGGTCATTTACTAACCTTCATTATACATCTAAGGTCATTTCTATCTATAATGACCTTGTTTGACCTTAATGCCTTTCTCATTATACATCTAAGGTCAATTCTATCTATAATGACCTTGTTCGACCTTAACGTCTCTAATTATACATTTAAGGTCATTTACTAACCTTCATTATACACCTAAGGTCAATTCTATCTATAATGACCTTGTTCGACCTTAACACATCTCTTCATTATACACCTAAGGTTATTACTATCAATAATGACCTTGTTTGTCCTTAATTAACGTCTCATTATACATCTAAGGTCAATTTTATATATAATGACCTTGTCTGTCCTTAATTAACGTCTCATTATACATCTAAGGTCATTACTAACTATAATGACCTTGTCTGTCCTTAATTAACGTCTCATTATACATCTAAGGTCATTACTAACTATAATGACCTTGTCTGTCCTTAATTAACGTCTCATTATACATCTAAGGTCATTACTAACTATAATGACCTTGTCTGTCCTTAATTAACGTCTCATTATACATCTAAGGTCATTACTAACTATAATGACCTTGTCTGTCCTTAATTAACGTCTCATTATACATCTAAGGTCATTACTATCTATAATAACCTTGTCTGTCCTTAATTAACATCTCATTATACACCTAAGGTCAGTTCTATCTATAATGACCTTGTTTGTCCTTAATTAACGTCTCGTAATACATCCAAGGTCATTACTAACTATAATGACCTTGTTTGACCTTAACACATCTCTCATAATACCCTCAAGGTCATTTACTAACTTTCATTATACATCTAAGGTCATTACCATCTATAATGACCTTGTCTGTCCTTAATTAACGTCTCATAATACATCCAAGGTCATTACTAACTATAATGACCTTGTTCGACCTTAATTAACGTCTCATAATACATCCAAGGTCATTACTAACTATAATGACCTTGTTCGACCTTAATTAACGTCTCATTATACATCCAAGGTCATTACTAACTATAATGACCTTGTTTGTCCTTAACACGTCTCATAATACCCCCAAGGTCATTTACAACCCTTCATTATAAACCTAAGGCAATTACTAACTTATAATGACCTTGTTTGACCTTAAAGTATACCTCATCATACACAAGGTCATTATTACGAAAAAAAATTATAATACACGTAAAAAAAAAAAAAAAAAAAAAATTATATATTAATTAACCTGTACTCATAATAACACACTTAATTATTATTATTATTTAACTCTATTACTACGAACCTTTTCATAATAATAATAATAATACACGTAAATAAATAAATATATAAATAAATTAAAAAATAAATTAAAAAATACACCTTTTATATATATTAATTAACCTGGACTCATAATAACACACTTAATTATTATTATTATTTAACTCTATTACTACAAATCTTTTCATAATAATAATAATAATAATAATACACGTAAATAAATAAATACCTTTTATATATATATTAATTAATTAACCTGTACTCATAATAAAACTTAATTATTATTATTTAACTATATTGCTACTAACCTTTTTATAATAATAATAATAATAATAATACACATAAATAAATAAATAATTAAATAAATAAATCCACCTTTTATATATATAATAATTAACCTGTACTCATAATACTTATTTATTAATTATTATTTAACTGATAACTTACTTAGCACGAGCAGCCACATGGTATAATGAAGGAGTGGTGTTCTTGATGAGGTTATTAATGGTACGGACAGGTGTTAGAGCCATGATGATAGTAGATAATAATTAATAATAAATAAATAATACAGTGTGGTCTGCTTCTTGTTCCTTCCTTCTTCACTCTGGCCGGCACTTATATACACACACACTTATATACCATCTCAAACTATGTACTTTATTAATATTAACTGGAATATATATAATTACATGTTATTTTCCATTTTTGTCTGTTCTTATTCAATGCTTATTATTTATCAAAAGCATAAATGGGTGTATGACAAACTATTTATTGGTATTTTATTTTTTTTTAATGTATATCCTCAGACCAAGTTTTGATAATGGTGGTGGTACAACAGGGTTGTCAGACGTACGATAATTATCGTACATGAACGATTATTTACCCCTCTGTACGATGTACGATAGTGTTTCTCATTATTGTACGGTTTGTACCATAATTTTCTAAATTTCGTACGGTTTGTACAATAATTTTCTATGTGTATTACAAGTTTACAACTCAGCCTTGAATACACAGGACAGTGATAAGTTTTGTGCTGCATTATTAAAAGATAAGCCAGAGGCTTCATAGATCTCTCACAGTTTGCACTATCTGTTCTTAGCCTACCCCATTCCAATGTAGAATGTGAGAGTTTTTAGTAAAATTAACCTTTTCAAAACTAAGATAAGAAATAGGTTGAAGACAACAACTGTAAATGGAGCACTGTTAGCAACACAATGTATGAAATCTACTGAATCATGCTGTAAAAACTTTATCCCAAAAAATTATATGTATTCTTTCTTGGCAGCCAAGGAACTATACAGTAACACATTAGATTCTGACTCTGAGTAAAGTGATAAGCAATGAGCTATAGCTTATTATGTCTAAAATATGAATGGTTATTTTTAATTACATACATATATTCAAATTTTTACTTTTAAAAAGGTATGAGGTATGGCGCCAGTGTTAAAATATGATTATTTGATTTATTTCTAATAAAACACTAATCTTTGAAAGATAATTTAGTTGAATTTGCTCAATATTAATAAAATTTAGAAATGATGCATAAAGTGTATGTTTTATTTATCTCAAGGGATAGATATTAGCTAGTAGGTAGATCTCAACATGTACGATATTTCTTTAATAACAGTACCATTATTTTGTCAAGAAAACAATAATTTTGAGGTTCCTGTACGATAATATTGTGTTCAGAATCTGGCAACCCTCTGGTGGTACAGCTGTGGGTTATTGCGTCAATGATGCCAAAAGTCACCATATATATTTGTTGGAATATTTTAGTTTTACTGTTAATGGCAAATGTTACTAATGAACAGACTAGAGGCAGAGACACATATATAAATGGAGAACATATCAAAATATAAATATAGTCTATTTATAATATATTAGAGTAAGATAATGAATAAGGAAACGAATGTAGTGGTAGGATTTCAATATGTCAGATTATTTATCACTATTTTTACACTACTTGACACATAGAAAGGACTGCTGCTTGACACAACACAGCAATGTCATAACTGTATACCCCCATCACCAAAACCAACAATACACATTTATAATCTACATACTGTACTGTGCAAACTACCTTCAATTTTTATACTGCCACTGTAGGCTAGTCATGATCAGTCATCATAAAAAAGTATCTTATTAAGGGGAGGACGTCTTTTTGGTAAACTGGAGTGCTTCTAATTCCTCCAAACTATGCCACGAAACAGATCCCTTTATTAATAACATTCAGGGGGTCTGTTTCCTGGCAAAGTTTGGAGGAATCAGTAGCACTTCAATTCACCATCATGAGTTCCTTCCCTTAAAGGCCTCCATAGACTATCAATCATTCCTGCACAAACTAGTTGACTGTGCAATCATTTAAATTTGCCACACACTAGCAAGAAGACGGTAAATATTGAAAGAATTACCGTTATTGGGTACGGTTTTTCTACCTTCATTACCCACTTATTTAGACCATTTTAAGACTATTTTCTTCTATGGCATTTCTTCCACAAATGCCCCATTTCCAAGATAGGGCATATTCAAATGGGGCATTTTGAAATTAGCCTGACCTTACCTGACCCCACCTAACCTAACCTAGACCGCATCAGACTACCGGGACCTAACCTGGGCAAACTACCGGGACCTAACCTGAGCAAATTACTGGCTGAGCAGTCACCACACATTATTATGCATGACTGTACAGGGATGGGTGTGATTGACAAAAAAGCTTGTTGGATATAGTTCTTTCATTTGTGCAAACCATCAATCACACACACACACACACACACCACGGTTATTATGCCTGCATGCACAACCACCCAGCTGTTTGTGAAGGCATGATTGATAGTCTATATATGGAGGCCTTTAGAAGATGGTACAGCCACAATCAAATATCCACCAACACTTTTCTTCCATCATAGTAAATAATATCTTGGTATTAAAGAACAATACGTGTATGATGATTTTGCACCACCTTATAATAATAATAATAATAATAATAATAATAAATATCTTGGTAATAAAGAACAACACGTGTATGATGATTTTACACCACCTCATAATAATAATAATAATTGAGGGGGTTGAGTTGACATAAGGTGTTGTTGTTGTATGATTATATTTTGATATGATACTGATTTATTTACACGATGGAAGGAATTAAAGTGTGGGTGGTTATTTGATTGTGGCTGTACATACATAACCTATTTATTAGAAAGTTTATCAGCTATGTAAGGAATAGAGGGAAGACATTCAAACTCTTATATATGAAAATGACCTCTATATGGATGATTATATTTTAACACGACTACACATTACCATCATCATGTCAATACGGTTTAAGGGGGTGCGGGTGTAGGGGACAGGCTTGGGGTGGGTGGGTTGGGGGGTGCAGGAATAGGGGGACAGTAGGCTTGGGGTGGGTAGAGATCGAGCCAGTCCCCCGTTCCTGCACCCCCCTAACCTCCCCCCTCCCCAAGCCTGTCCCACTACTCCCGCACCCCCCCCCCCCATGTCTGTCCCCTACTCCCGCACCCCCCTAAACCCCCCAAAGCCTGCCCCACTATTCCCGCACCCCCCTAATCCCCCCTCCCCAAGCCTGTCCCCCTACTCCCGCACCCCCCCCCATGTCTGTCCCCTACTCCCGCACCCCCCTACCCCCCCCAAGCCTGTCCCCTACTCCCACACCCTCCTAAACCCCCCCCCCCTGTCTGTCCCCTAAACCCCCCCAAGCCTGTCCCGCACCCCCTTAATGCAGAAACTATAAATATGGAGTCACATTATTGTCAACACACTTATCACTGTCCTTGGTAGTGTGTCATTGAGAATATAACCAACCAAGTAACCATTACATGTCACCAAACAGCTATATATAGTGCCAATCACCCTACACCTTTTTATTTGTACTTATTATTACCTACCAGTGAGAATTACCATATAATGATTCAATTTATGTTGGTCTAAAGGAGTAACCCATGCATCTCTCTAACAATCTAATGATCATAATAAATTTAAAGCATTACTGTAGGTACAGTGGCCAGCACTGCCGTGTGGTACAGGGGCTCACATGTTTAAGAGATTTAAGTGATTTATAGTTCCTTAAGCAACAAAGTTCACTTCATGTACCTGTGTATTGTGGATATTCCATCACACACACGTAGATTGTTACCAGCTAAATAATAACAGTGGTGTTACATCATAATGGTGTGTGTGTGTGTAGCCCCATGATGGTGTGTGTGTGTGTGTGTGTGTGTGTGTGTGTGTGTGTGTTGCCTCAAGATGGTGTATGTGTGTGTGTGTGTGTGTGTGTGTGTGTGTGTGTGTGTAAGTGATGAACATAATATTATAAATAGGCAAATCAAAGTCTTTATAAGTCAACACAGTTTCTGAAGGATTGCATTTTTTTATTTATAACCTCATTAAATCTACTTTATGTGTGATTCCCTGTCCATATAGCAGTGTTAGTGAGTGTACCAATTAAAAGAGAGTTAAGACAACCGTATAATATTAATACTGTATTGGACAGCAAGCCCTCTCGGTCCTCACCTGTCGACGCCAGCCACACCTACGCACGCAGCCTCGCCCCGCTCCGGACGGTATAAAAGGAGCCTCAACCACACTCAAAATGTTGTTGGTGGTAAATTTGGAGTAACTGATTCCTCCATCTTATTCCAAGTAATAGGATACCATTATATTTATTCACTGGATTTGTTTCCTTATATTTATTGATTGGATTTGTTTCCTTATATTTATTCATTGGATTTGTTTCCTGACATACTTTGGAGGAATCAAGGCACTCCAATGTACCAAATGTATACAGTACTGTCCTCTTAATTAAGGTCCTTGTGGTGTAGTAAGAAAATTGGAGGTTCGGGAGTCCTTCAAACATTGCCACGAAACACTACCTACATTAAAGGTGTTTGTTTCATGGCATAGTTAGGAGAAATCAGAAGCCTCCAAACACACACACCTATATGGAAGGAGTGTGTTTGTTTCATGACATAGTTAGGAGGAATCAGAAGCCACCAAACACACACACCTATATGGAAGGAGTGTGTTTGTTTCATGACATAGTTAGGAGGAATCAGAAGCCACCAAACACACACACCTATATGGAAGGAGTGTGTTTGTTTCATGACATAGTTAGGAGGAATCAGAAGCCACCAAACACACACACCTATATGGAAGGAGTGTGTTTGTTTCATGACATAGTTAGGAGGAATCAGAAGCCACCAAACACACACACCTATATGGAAGGAGTGTGTTTGTTTCATGGCATAGTTAGGAGGAATCAGAAGCCTCCAGATCTCATACACAATCATAGGGTCCCTTAAGGGGGGTGCGGGAATATGGGGATAGGCTTGGGGGGGTTTTGGGGGGTGCAGGAATAGGGGACAGGCTTGGGGGGGGGTTAGGGGAGAGCAGGAGTAGGGGGACAGGCTTGGGGGGGTTTAAGGGGGTGCGGGAATAGGGGAAAGGCTTGGAGGGTGCGGGAGTAGGGGACAGGATTTCTACCCCCCCCTCCCCAAGCCTGTCCCCCTACTCCCGCACCCCCTTAAGGAGGTAATTCACTTTTGTTATATTGGAGTGCCTTGATTCCTCCAAAGTATGCCAGGAAACAACAGGACCAGATGAACAAAAATAATGGTAACTGATTAATGCCCACAAGTAACTTAGGTCCACTGTCAATACATACCCAGTACATACCCAATATATACCCAATACCATGCTTGTAATGTTAGTGTGGATGCATTAATGTATGTACAGTCGGCAAAAAAAGTTTCGTTACCATCCCTAAAACAGAGTGATGTAATGTTGGTACTCCTGACTGGTGAGTGTGGTACCTCCGCCACCCTCCGGCCTCCATAAGTCCGTGCCCCTGGCCAATGCCCCTCAGTGTGTCATGGCCAGCCAAGTAGGAATGACGTTCTTTCACCCAGTGCTATTTTTTCTGTGTATTTCACGGTTATTTTTGTTCTAAAATACTCAAACACATTTCCTTATGTTTAATAATGAATAGTTAAATAGTAAGAGTTCTTCAACACTCAAAATTTTATTTAAAATCAGCTAAACTTTTGATATAAAAAAAGTTGACACTGCCGGAGCAATGACAATTCCCGTCCAGCATGTCCCGGATGACACCAGTCACAGCTGCCCAGTGGGTGCAGTACCAACCATACCGGGCTTACCCATGGTAAAATTAATGTAGGGGTGGTAACGACACTTTTTTGCCGACTGTACAGTTGGCGGCATAAGTCCCGTCGCCTCACTTGCTTCACCGAGGCAAGCAATGTTCATAGACTTGAGATTATCAGCCAACCCAAAGTCTCCATTGATTTGATATGTGTGTGTGTGTGTTGCCTCAAGATGTGTGTGTGTGTGTAGCCTCATAATGGTGTGTGTGTGTGTGTGTGTGTGTGTAGCCTCATGATGGTGTGTGTGTGTGTGTGTGTGTAGCCTCATAATGGTGTGTGTGTGTGTGTGTGTGTGTGTAGCCTCATGATGGTGTGTGTGTGTGTGTGTGTGTAGCCTCATAATGGTGTGTGTGTGTGTGTGTGTGTGTGTAGCCTCATGATGGTGTGTGTGTGTGTGTGTGTGTAGCCTCATAATGGTGTGTGTGTGTGTGTGTGTGTGTGTAGCCTCATGATGGTGTGTGTGTGTGTGTGTGTGTAGCCTCATAATGGTGTGTGTGTGTGTGTGTGTGTGTGTAGCCTCATGATGGTGTGTGTGTGTGTGTGTGTGTAGCCTCATAATGGTGTGTGTGTGTGTGTGTGTGTGTGTAGCCTCATGATGGTGTGTGTGTGTGTGTGTGTGTAGCCTCATAATGGTGTGTGTGTGTGTGTGTGTGTGTGTAGCCTCATGATGGTGTGTGTGTGTGTGTGTGTGTAGCCTCATAATGGTGTGTGTGTGTGTGTGTGTGTGTGTGTGTGTGTGTGTGTGTGTGATGAACATAATATTATAAATAGGCAAATCAAAGTCTTTATAAGTCAATACAGTTTCTGAAGGATTGCATTTTTTTATTTATAACCTCATTAAATCTACTTTAAGTCTATAAAATACATATTAAGGTGAGATTTTTTTCTTGGCAAATTTGAATGCTACTAATTCCTCCTAACTGTGCTATGAAACAGATCCCTGGGAATAAGGGGACGGGCTTAGGGGGGGTTTGGGGGGTATGGGAGTAGGGGGACAGGCTTGGGGGGGTTTTGGGGGGGTGTGGGAGTAGAGGGACAGGCTTGGGGGGAGGTTTAGGGGGGACAGGCTTGGGGGTGGTTTAAGGGGGTGCGGGAGTAGGGGGACAGGCTTGGGGGGGTTTATGGGGGTGCGGGAATAGGAGGACAGGCTTGTGGGGGTTTAGGAGGGTGCGGGAGTAATGGGACAGGCTTGGGGGGGGTTTAGGGGGGTGCAGGAGTAGGGGGACAGGCTTGGGGGGGGGGGGAGTTAGAGGGATGCAGGAATAGGGGACAGGCTTTCTACCCCCACCCAAGCCTGTCCCCCTAATCCCGCACCCCCCAACCACCCAACCCCCAAGCCTGTCCCCCTACTCCAGCACCCCATTAAAGTTATCTATTTCCAGGCAGAATTTTTGGAGTAATCAGCATCTTTCCAATTTACCACATTATTACTCGTATGATTATTATTATATATTATTATTATTATTATTATTATTATTATTTTGTTTTCTCCGCCTCATCCAATCTAATCTAATCCAAAAAATACAATACAATAATTACCAATGAATTTTATTATGATACTACATCTATATTAAAAAAATTTGAAGCCTTATTCAAGAACACTCGTGGTGTGTACGACGGCATGGTACTACCGGTACGATGACTCCACGGACACACACACAACACAGCCATCGTACCGGTACCATGCCGTCGTATACACCACCATGGAGGTCCTTGCATACCGCCCAAACAAGGATAGAAAATTCCGTACACTATTCTCGTTAACCAAAATTACTTGGGGGGGGTTTAGAGGGGTGCGGGAGTAGGGGGGACAGGCTTTAGGGGGGTGCGGAAGTAGGGGACAGGCTTGGGGGGGGGGGGTTAGGGGGGTGCGAGAATAGGGGACAGACTTTCTACCCCCCCCCTCCCCAAGCCTGTCCCCTTATTCCCGCACCCTTCAAACTCCCCCCCTCCCCAAGCCTGTCCCCTACCCCCAAACCCCCTTAATTAAGTGTATTAGAAATCAAATTAATTCTTTTTTTAATATGTACTCTAGTAAAATAATAGTGAACATTTTACATTCTCAACATTATTCTCGTTAACCAAAATTAATTAAGTCTATTAGAAATCAAATTAATTCTTTTTTTTTTAATATGTACTCTAGTAAAATAATAATTAACATTTTACATTCTCAAAACACTTGCTTAACAAAATTAATTATACAGCGTGTGATATTATTAAGGAGGAATATAAAACAGTGATGTTGGTAAATCTGGAGCAACTGAATCCTCCAAACTATTCCAGTCAACAACAGAACACCATTATATTCACACATTGGTTCTGTTTCCTGACATATTTTTGGAGGAATCAAGGTACTCCAAATCTCCAATGTACCAAAAGTTTACTCTACCCCTTTAAACTAATTAATTCTTCGAGGAAAATTTTGGATATTCGTCGCTCAATTCGTATTACAAAATTTTGGATATTCGTCACTCAATTCGTATTACAAAATTTTGGATATTCGTCACTCAATTCGTATTACAAAATTTTGGATATTCGTCGCTCAATTCGTATTACAAATTTTTGGATCTTCGTCCCTCAATTCGTATTACAAATTTTTGGATATTCGTCACTCAATTCATATTACAAAATCATACCAATTGAGTGATGAAGAATGTTATATTGAAAGAAGTACAGTAAGTCCTAGATATATTACAAAGATTAATTTTGGTACAAGTGTATATTTTCCTTTTAAGACAGGTTCAGTAAATTTCTTAGTTAGTGTGTATGGTAATAATTAAATTTAGTTCATAATTATATCCTTTTAAGACACACACACACACAACACACACACACACACACAAAACACACACACCTTTGTCAACACCTCAGACGTTCTTGCATATAAAGCCCCACACACACACACACACACACAAAACACACACACCCTCATCAACACCACAGACGTTCTTGCATATAAGCCCCACACACACAAAACACACATACACAACACACAAAACACACACACCCTCATCAACACCACAGATGTTCTTGCACATACACACAACATACAACACACACACACGACACCTTCACTTTTATCAACACACACACACACACACCTTCACTTTTATCAACACACACACACACACACCTTCACTTTTATCAACACACACACACACACAACACACACACAAGACACCTTCACTTTCATCAACACACACACACACAAGACACCTTCACTTTTATCAACACACACACACACACACACACACACCTTCACTTTTATCAACACACACACAACACACACACACACACACAACACACACACAAGACACCTTCACTTTTATCAACACACACACACACAACACATACACACACACAAAACACAACACAAACACACACACACACACACCTTCACTTTTATCAACAAACACACACACAACACACACCTTCACTTTTATCAACACACACACACACACACAACACACAAAACCTTTCACACACAACACATTTCACACACAACACACACACACACACAACACACACACAAAACACAATACACACACACACACACACACCTTCACTTTTATCAACACACACACACCTTCACTTTTATCAACACACACACACACACACAACACAAACACACAACACACCTTCACTTTCATCAACACACACACACACACACACAAGACACCTTCACTTTTATCAACACACACAAACACAACACACACACACACGGCACCTTCACTTTTATCAACACACACACACACACACACACACAACACACACACACACAAGACACCTTCACTTTTATCAACACACACACACACACACACACACACACACACAAGACACCTTCACTTTTATCAACACACACACACACACCTTCACTTTTATCAACACACACACACACACACACCTTCACTTTTATCAACATACACACACACAACACAAACACACACACAACACATACACACACACACAACACATACACACACACACAACACAACACACACACACCTTCACTTTTATCAACACACACACACACAAGACACCTTCACTTTTATCAACACACACACACACACGACACCTTCACTTTTATCAACACACACACACACACACAACACACACAAGACACCTTCACTTTTATCAACACACACACACACACACACAACACAACACACACACACACCTTCACTTTCATCAACACACACACACACACAACACACACCTTCACTTTTATCAACACAACACACAACACAAACACACACCTTCACTTTCATCAACACACACACAACACAAACACACCTTCACTTTTATCAACACAACACACACACACACCTTCACTTTTATCAACACACACACACAACACACACACACACACAAACACACACACACACACACCTTCACTTTTATCAACACACACAACACACACACACAAACACAACACAAACACACACACACCTTCACTTTCACCAACAAACACACACACACACAAACACAACACACACCTTCACTTTTATCAACACAACACACACACACAACACACACCCACACACAAACACAACACACACACAACACACACCTTCACTTTTATCAACACAACACACACACACACACACAACACACCTTCACTTTTATCAACACACACACACAACACAACACACACACACACACGACACCTTCACCAACACCACAGACGTTTTTGCACACACAACACACACACACACACGACACCTTCACTATTATCAACACAACACACACACACACACACACAAAACCTTTCAATCGTCCTTAGCATCTTCCCAGAATGACCACCTTGCTTTGTCTATCGCCTGCCACAGTTCCTCACTTCTCTCTATGTATTCCTTGTTCATCTTGTTGACGTCAATTGGGATGTTCCACTCTGGGGGGGGGAGGCGGAGAAAATAAAATAATAATAATAATAATAATAATAATAATAATAATAATAATAATAATAATAATAATATATAATAATAATCATACGAGTAATAATGATAATAATAACACAAGAAATAATAATAATAGTAGTAATAATAATAATAATAATAATAATAATAATAGTAATAATAAATAAATTAATAATAATAATAATAATAATAGTAATAATAAATAAATTAATAATAATAATAATAATAATCATACAAGTAATAATAATAATAATAATACCAGAAATAATAGTAAAAATACAAGTAATAATAATAATAACAAATTAATAATAATAATAATAATACAAATAATAATAATAATAACAATAATAAATAGTAAAAATGAAATAAAATAAAATATATAACAATAATAAATAGTAAAAAAAAATGATTATGATGATGATGATAATAATAATAATAATAATAAATAGTAAAAGAAAAAAAAAAAAAAAATAGTCGAAATAAAAAAAAAAAAAAAAAAAAAAACTATTGAGTATATATATATAGACATTATTTATGTACTTATCTATGGACTTACCGACAGGCTCGAAGTCCTCCTTGGATGAGTCCTTGGAGTCCCCGTTGCTTCCCTCCAAACCGCTGTAGTCGTCACCATAAGAGGAACTATAGGGGTCATAGTAAGTACCATAGTTCTGCCAGGCTGCATAGTTGTTCCAATATTGTTCATAGTATTGGCTGTAGTCACCTCCCATTTGGTTCCTGAAGACAAATAAATAATAATTATTATATTAATAATTATAATAAACAATATTAAATACTACTACTACTACTACTACTACTACTAATAATAATAAACAATAATATTAATATAAATACTACTACTACTACTACTAATAATAATAATAATACTAAACAATAATAATAATAATAATAAACACTACTACTACTACTACTACTAATAATAATAATACTAATATAAATACTACTACTACTACTACTAATAATAATAATAATAAACAATAATACTAATAATATAAATAATACTAACAATAATAATAATAATAAAAACATTACTACTAATAATAAACAACAACAACAACAATAACAACAATAATAATAATAATAATACACTACTAATAATAATACAGTAATAATAATAAAAATAATAATAATAATATACTAAATACAGAAAATAATTCATACAAATAAGACTTTAAGAAACTATACTGAATAATAATAATTAATACATTAGCACTTCAATTAATACTATAATACTCTATGTAATATTCCTTCATACAATTTGCTAATTCATTATACAAATAATACTTGATACAATATTACTGAATAAAAATAATTCTTCATAATTATACAGCATGGATATAAGATGATTAAATTGATCACATAATTATATCCATTTAATACTGGGGTAAAGAGATGTTATTGGTACTGTTATAACAAATAATTACATTCCTGGTGTTTATATCCTTTTAATACTGGGGTAAAGAGGTGTTATTGGTACTGTTATATCCTTTTAATACTGGGGTAAAGAGATGTTATTGGTAGTCTTATATATCCTTTTAATACTGGGGGGAGAGATGTTATTGGTCGTGTTATAGATCCTTTTAATACAGGGGTAAAGAGATGTTATTGGTACTGTTATAATATCCTTTTAATACTGGGGTAAAGAGGTGTTATTGGTACTGTTATAGATCCTTTTAATACTGGGGTAAAGAGGTGTTATTGGTACTGTTATAGATCCTTTTAATACTGAGGTAAAGAGATGTTATTGGTACTGTTATAACCTTTTAATACTGGGGTAAAGAGATGTTATTGGTACTGTTATATCCTTTTAATACTGGGGTAAAGAGATGTTATTGGTACTGTTATAGATCCTTTTAATACTGAGGTAAAGAGATGTTATTGGTACTGTTATATATCCTTTTAATACTGGGGTAAAGAGATGTTATTGGTCGTGTTATAGATCCTTTTAATACTGAGGTAAAGAGATGTTATTGGTACTGTTACAGATCCTTTTAATACTGGGGTAAAGAGATGTTATTGGTACTGTTATAGATCCTTTTAATACTGGGGTAAAGAGGTGTTATTGGTAGTGTGATATATCCATTTAATACTGGGGTAAAGAGATGTTATTGGTACTGTTATAGATCCTTTTAATACTGGGGTAAAGAGATGTTATTGGTACTGTTATAGATCCTTTTAATACTGGGGTAAAGAGATGTTATTGGTACTGTTATAGATCCTTTTAATACTGGGGTAAAGAGATGTTATTGGTACTGTTATAGATCCTTTTAATACTGGGGTAAAGAGATGTTATTGGTACTGTTATAGATCCTTTTAATACTGGGGTAAAGAGATGTTATTGGTACTGTTATAGATCCTTTTAATACTGGGGTAAAGAGATGTTATTGGTACTGTTATAATAAATACTTACATTCCTGGGCCGGTATTAATAAAAGATCATAGAAGTACTTTCAAAGTTACTCCTAAAAGCACTTTTAACTACTGCTGCTTCTAGAAGTTACTCAAAAAGTACTTCTAGCAGTAACTTTTACTTAAAAGTAAAAGTTACTACTAGGAGTTGGAATGTCTGCTAAATTTAGCGGGTAGCAACTGTATTTTTTTTTTTAATGCCTTATTAAGATTGCAAAATTTATAATAATACTTTGCTATAATTAACTAATATTTTCCTAGCGGGTTTTTGCTTCTGCGTCCGTGATTGGTTGATTTGATGATAATGCTCGTTCAAGGGCTCCTAAAGCGACGTGTACAAACTTCTTATATCTCAGTGCCATAAATAAAGTATCTGACACGTGATTATGTTTTTAATATAACAAATATTATTATATAATTGCCAAATGACAAGCGAAAACTGGGTATAGTAGGGAAAATGCGGCTGGTTGTTCACTAGGCTACGGAGGTGCTGTATCGTTCGAATCCATTCATTTTAGGTCTCGATACACCGTAAATATAAATTAAGCAAAGTTAATACATGTTATTTTTTGTAATTTTGATTATTTTTTAACAAGATTCAATACAATTTGAAAATCTAAAGCCTGCAATAGCCTCAAGAAGTAACTAAAGAAATTAAGGATAACGACCAAGTCAGAGCTACGACGGAAGAACGAACACAGTGTTGGCGGGAAAACCAACACCACCTCTCTCTCCCGTCGGCTAGCCTAGTACCTTCTACTAACCTAATACACATCAACCTAACCCAACCTAATGTTGCCCAACCCAACCCAACCTAATCTCACCTAAACTAACCTAATACACACCAACCCAACCCAACACAACCTAATACAACCTAACCTAACCTAAAACACACCAATACAACCAAACCTAACCTAACTCACTAAAACATTACACTACAATAACCTAAGCAACATCACAACTTTGTATATTATTTTTGCAACCAACACTCATTCGTCACATTCTTCACCCACGGGGAAAAAAAATATAAATAAATAAATAAATAACGCTGTTAAAAGTAACTTTTAAGCCCTTAAAAGTCCTCCGAACCACTTCTACCTTTCAGCCAATTTGAAAGTAACTTTTAAAGTTAAAAGCAACTTTTAGAAGTACTTTTAGGAGTTAGAAGCGATTTTCAACTTTGTGAGTAACTTTTAGCTTTAAAAGTCTTTATTAATACCGGCCCTGGTGTTTATATCCTTTTAATACAGGGGTAAAGAGATGTTATTGGTACTGTTATTGGTAGTGTTATAACATATACTTACATTCCCGGGTAGTGTTGTTTCTTGGGTACAGCATAGCTAACTTTGAGTGGCTTCTGTCCCAGACCTTTGAATCCGTTCATGTGTGTGAGGGCGTCTTTGTATTCGTCCTCGGAGTAGAAGCGCACGAAGGCGAAACCCTTACTCTGTCCGTTGGGGTCATATATCACTGGAAACGGAAAGAAAATAATGCTTAGGGTCCATTCCACAGTGGTTGGTATTGGTTTGTTAGCTTCCCAACCAACTAACTACACTTGTAAGGCTTCATTATTATTTTAGGGTTGATTCCACAGTGGTTGGTATTGGTTTGTTAGCTTCCCAACCAACCAACCACTTGTAAGGCTTCATTATTATTTTAGGGTTGATTCCATAGTGGTTGGTATTGGTTTGTTAGCTTCCCAACCAACCACATTTGTATGATTCCACAGTGGTATTGGTTTGTTAGCTTCCCAACCAACTAACTATACTTGTAAGGCTTCATTATTATTTTAGGGTTGATTCCACAGTGGTTGGTATTGGTTTGTTAGCTTCCCAACCAACCAACTACACTTGTAAGGCTTCATTATTATTTTAGGGTTGATTCCACAGTGGTTGGTATTGGTTTGTTAGCTTCCCAACCAACCACACTTGTATGATTCCACAGTGGTATTGGTTTGTTAGCTTCCCAACCAACCAACCACACTTGTAAGGCTTCATTATTATTTTAGGGTTGATTCCACAGTGGTATTGGTTTGTTAGCTTCCCAACCAACCAACCACACTTGTAAGGCTTCATTATTATTTTAGGGTTGATTCCACAGTGGTATTGGTTTGTTAGCTTCCCAACCAATCATTATTTTAGGGTTGATTCCACAGTGGTATTGGTTTGTTAGCTTCCCAACCAACCAACTACACTTGTAAGGCTTCATTATTATTTTAGGGTTGATTCCACAGTGGTATTGGTTTGTTAGCTTCCCAACCAACCAACCACACTTGTAAGGCTTCATTATTATTTTAGGGTTGATTCCACAGTGGTTGGTATTGGTTTGTTAGCTTCCCAACCAACCAACCACACTTGTAAGGCTTCATTATTTTAGGGTCGATTCCACAGTGGTTGGTATTGGTTTGTTAGCTTCCCAACCAACTACACTTGTAAGGCTTCATTATTATTTTAGGGTTGATTCCACAGTGGTTGGTATTGGTTTGTTAGCTTCCCAACCAACTAACCACACTTGTAAGGCTTCATTATTATTTTAGGGTTGATTCCACAGTGGTATTGGTTTGTTAGCTTCCCAACCAACCAACCAACCACACTTGTAAGGCTTCATTATTTTAGGGTTGATTCCACAGTGGTATTGGTTTGTTAGCTTCCCAACCAACCAACCACACTTGTAAGGCTTCATCATCATTTTAGGGTCGATTCCACAGTGGTATTGGTTTGTTAGCTTCCCAACTAACCACACTTGTAAGGCTTCATTATTATTTTAGGGTTGATTCCACAGTGGTTGGTATTGGTTTGTTAGCTTCCCAACCAACTACACTTGTAAGGCTTCATCATTATTTTAGGGTTGATTCCACAGTGGTTAGTATTGGTTTGTTAGCTTCCCAACCAACCAACCACACTTGTAAGGCTTCATTATTTTAGGGTTGATTCCACAGTGGTATTGGTTGGTTAGCTTCCCAACCAACTACACTTGTAAGGCTTCATCATTATTTTAGGGTTGATTCCACAGTGGTATTGGTTTGTTAGCTTCCCAACCAACCAACCACACTTGTAAGGCTTCATTATTTTCCAAAAGCTGAGTATCCACATTCACAAAATCTATCCAACAGTTAGATAATAATAATAATACCAATAATAATAATAATAATAATAATAATAATAATAATACCAGTAATAATAATAATAATAATACCAATAATAATAATAATAATAATAATAATAATAATAATCACTGTATAGTTTACTCACCAAATTCATTAAATAATTCACTCATAAGTCATAAGTTAATACCATAAAGAAAAAAATTATATCAATGTCAATAAACAGAAATAAATTAATGTGAATAAATAGAAATAAATTAATGTGAATAAATAGAAAGAAATAAATTAATGTGAATAAAAAGAAAGAAATAAACTAATGTGAATAAAAAGAAAGAAATTAATATCAAATAAACAAACAAAAAAATAAATAAAAATAAAAATAAATAAACTAATGAGAATAAAAAGAAAAAATAAATTAATGTGAATAAAAAAAAAAATAATGAAAAAAAAAAAATAAAATAATTAATAAGAATAAAAATAAATAAATTAATGTGAATAAAAATAAAAAAAAAAAATAATGAGAATAAAAAAAATAAAATAAACTAATATGAATAAAAAGAAAAAAAAAATTAATATGAATAAAAAAAAAAATAATGTGAAAAAAAAAAAAAAATTAATTAATATGAATAAAAAAAAATAATGAGAATAAAAAAAAAAATAATAATTAATATGAATAAAAATAAACAAATTAATGTGAATAAAAAGAAAGAAATTAATATTAATAAACACAAATAAAAAAATTTAATATGAATAAAAATAAATAAATTAATGTGAAAAAAAAAAAAAAAAAAAATAATAATAATAATAATAATAATAATGTGAATAAATAGAAATAAATAAACATGAATAAAAAAAAAAAAAAAATGAGAATAAAAAAAAAAAAAAATAATTAATTAATATGAATAAAAAAAAAAAAAATGAGAATAAATAAAAAAAAAAAAAAATTAATTAATATGAATAAAAATAAATAAATTAACGTGAACAAATCTTTAATTATACCTTTAGCCGTCTTGATGCTGTTGTAGCGACTTCCAAAGGTTTTATAGAGAGCAAAGTCATCCACATCCGGAGTCAAGTCACCAACCCATAGTGAATATTCCTTGTCTGTGTTGTTACCTCGGGTACTGCTGTGGTTAAGCTTAAAACGAACAGGCTGGAACAAAAAACAAAGCATTTCTCATTTTAATTAAGAGGGTGACAGACTTTTGGTACGTACAGTCTGAAACAAAACATTTTAATTAAGAGGGTGACACACACTTTTGGTACGTACAGGTTGAAAAAAACAAACATTCCTCATTTTAATTAAGAGGGTGACAGACTTTTGGTATGTACTGTCTGTGTCAATAATAATCACGTACAAGCTGAAACAAAACATTTTAATTAAGAGGGTAATTACACTTTTGGTACGTACAGTCTGAAACAAAATACAAACATTTCTCATTTTAATTAAGAGGGTGACAGACTTTTGATACGTACAGTCTGAAACAAAACATTTTAATTAAGAGGGTAATTACACACTTTTGGTATATTTACAGTCTGTGTCAATAATAATCACATACAGGCTGAAACAAAAAAAAAAACATTTCTCATTTTAATTAAGAGGGTAATTACACACTTTTGGTACATACTGTCAGTGTCAATAATAATCACGGACAGGCTAAAACAAAACATTTTTCATTTTAATTAAGAGGGTAATTACACACTTTTGGTATGTACAGTCTGTGTCAATAATAATCAAAACACAAACATTTCTCATTTTAATTAAGAGGGTAACACACTTTTGGTACATACTGTCTGTGTCAATAATAATCACATACAGGCTGAAACAAAACATTTTAATTAAGAGGGTAATTACACACTTTTGGTATGTACAGTGAGTGTCAATAATAATCATCCACATATGGGTATCTCAAACAATTTACTGTGTAATGTTTTCACGTTCACATATGATGTTATTGTTTTAAGTAGTGTGTAGCTGCTTGTATTAAATTAAAAGATGGTAGTTAATGTGTGTGTGTGTGTGTGTGTGTTATTGTTTTAAGTAGTGTGTAGCTGTTTGTATTAACTTAAAAGATGGTAGTTAATGTGTGTGTGTGTGTGTGTGTGTTATTGTTTTAAGTAGTGTGTAGCTGCTTGTATTAAATTAAAAGATGGTAGTTAACCTGTGTGTGTGTGTGTTATTGTTTTAAGTAGTGTGTAGCTGCTTGTATTAACTTAAAAGATGGTAGTTAGGTAGTTAACGTGCGTGTGTGTGTGTGTGTGTTATTGTTTTAAGTAGTGTGTAGCTGCTTGTATTAAATTAAAAGATGGTAGTTAACGTGTGTGTGTGTGTGTTATTGTTTTAAGTAGTGTGTAGCTGCTTGTATTAAATTAAAAGATGGTAGTTAACCTGTGTGTGTGTGTGTGTGTTATTGTTTTAAGTAGTGTGTAGCTGCTTGTATTAAATTAAAAGATGGTAGTTAACCTGTGTGTGTGTGTGTTATTGTTTTAAGTAGTGTGTAGCTGCTTGTATTAAATTAAAAGATGGTAGTTAACCTGTGTGTGTGTGTGTTATTGTTTTAAGTAGTGTGTAGCTGCTTGTATTAAATTAAATGATGGTAGTTAACCTGTGTGTGTGTGTGTTATTGTTTTAAGTAGTGTGTAGCTGCTTGTATTAAATTAAATGATGGTAGTTAACCTGTGTGTGTGTGTGTGTGTTATTGTTTTAAGTAGTGTGTAGCTGCTTGTATTAAATTAAAAGATGGTAGTTAACCTGTGTGTGTGTGTGTGTGTGTGTGTGTTATTGTTTTAAGTAGTGTGTAGCTGCTTGTATTAAATTAAAAGATGGTAGTTAACCTATTTATTGTCAAGTTTATCATCTAAGGAACAGAGGGAAGCTGTCAAACTCTTACGTGAGTTACCCCTATATGGATGATTATATTTGACACCGACTGTACATTGGAGTGCCTTGATTCCTCCAAAGTATGCTAGGAAACAGGACCAGTGTAACAAAAATAATGGTGTCCGGTTGCTTAGAATAATTTGGACCAACTATTTACTCCAGAATTATCAACACTATAATTCTACGTTAAGGTTAGATTATATTGTTGGTGATTAGGAAGGTCTGTGATTCCTTCAAACTATACCAAGATGTAACACCTAACCTATTAAATAAACAAATTCTTAAATAAACAAATTCTTAAATAAACAAATTCTTAAATAAATAAATTCTTAAATAAACACATTCTTAAATAAATAAATTCTTAAATAAACAAATTCTTAAATAAATAAATTCTTAAATAAACAAATTCTTAAATAAACAAATTCTTAAATAAACAAATTCTTAAATAAATAAATTCTTAAATAAATAAATTCTTAAATAAACACATTCTTAAATAAACAAATTCTTAAATAAATAAATTCTTAAATACACAAATTCTTAAATAAACAAATTCTTAAATAAACAAATTCTTAAATAAACAAATTCTTAAATAAACAAATTCTTAAATAAACAAATTCTTAAATAAACAAATTCTTAAATAAACAAATTCTTAAATAAACAAATTCTTAAATAAATAAATTCTTAAATAAACAAATTCTTAAATAAACAAATTCTTAAATAAACAAATTCTTAAATAAACAAATTCTTAAATAAACAAATTCTTAAATAAACAAATTCTTAAATAAACAAATTCTTAAATAAATAAATTCTTAAATAAACAAATTCTGGCCAATAGTTACATACATTTATTACACACACTCTATTTCCCATTCCTGATAATATTATAATCCCAGTGTAAAAAAATGAGTGTTAACTGTATAAGACTTACTAATAATAATAATAAAAATACTAATAATAATAATAATAATAAACAATAACAATATTTTACATCGCTAATAAAATCTGAGTGTTAACTGTATAAGACTTACTAATAATAATAATAATAAAAATACTAATAATAATAACAATAATAAAAATACTACTACTAATAATAATAATAATAATAAACAATAACAATATTTTACTTCGCTAATAAAAAATGAGTGTTAACTGTATAAGACTTACTAATAATAATAATAATAAAAATACTACTACTACTAATAATAATAATAATAAACAATAACAATATTTTACATCGCTAATAAAAACTGAGTGTAAACTGTATAAGACTTACTACTACTACTACTAATAATAATAAACAATAACAATATTTTACATCGCTAATAAAATCTGAGTGTTAACTATATAAGACTTACTGGTTGGCTATGAGGGATAATCTTGCCATTGAGTTTATGCATGGCTGTGAGTGCAGCTTGGTCCGATGAAAAGTTTACAAAGCAATAGCCGGCTGGGTGACCTGTGTATCTGTTCTTCATTACCTGAAACATATATACACACACACAGGGTTTTATTACTTATTACAGTACTGAAACACACACACACACACACACACACACGTACGAATGCATTTACACACACACACACAAAAACACACACACAGGGTATTATTTGGTGGTTAGGTTACTTAGTACAGTACTGAAACACACACACACACACACACACATGTACGAATGCATTTACACACACACACACAAAAACACACACAGCTTTACTGAAACACACACACATGGTTTTATTCGGTGGTTATATTACTTAGTACAGTACTGAAACACACACACACACACACACGTACGATTGCATTTACACACACACACACAAAAACACACACAGCTTAACTGAAACACACACACATGGTTTTATTCGGTGGTTATATTACTTATTACAGTACTGAAACACACACACACACACGTACAAATGCATACACACACACACACGTACGAATGGATTTACACACACACACACACAGCTTAACTGAAACACACACACAGGGTTTTATTTGGTGGTTATGTTACTTAGTACAGTACTGAAACACACACACACACTCACACGTACGATTGCATACACGCACGCACACACAGCTTTAACTGAAATACACACACACACACACACACACACACACACGTACAAATGCATGCACGCACACACACAAACACGTACAAATGCATGCACATGCACACACACACACACACACACACACATACGAATGCATACACGCACACAAACACACACAAAACATTAACTGATGTTATTATTACTCATTACCTGAAACAAACACACACACATGCACACACACACTACATGGGTACCGAAACACACACGTACGAATGCATACATGCACGCACACACAAACACACACGCAGCTTTAACTGATGTTATTATTACTCAATACCTGAAACAAACACACGCATGCACACACACACACTACATCCATACCAAGTCTAAGTGAACTAAGCTATGAAGAAAGACTAAAGAAACTAAAATTACCTAAACTGGAAGAAAGACTAAAGTAATTTAAAACAAACAAACATTGAAATTAATATAAAACAAACACCGGTTACATTTATTTAAACATTATCTTCACATCTGAACATTTTTTTTATCCACAAATATAATTCTTCATATCACAAGTTTCCATAATTGAAATTGATATAAAACAAAGATATATTACATTTATTTAAACATTATCTTTACATCTGAACAATTATTATTCTTCATATCATAAGTTTCCATAATTAAAATTGATATAAAACAAAGATGTGTTACATTTATTTAAACATTATCTTTACATCTGAACAATTATCATTATTCATATCACAAGTTTCCAGAATTGAAATTGATATAAAACAAAGATATGTAACATTTATTTAAACTTTATTTTTACATATGAACAATTATTATTCTTCATATCATAAGTTTCCATAATTGAAATTGCTATAAAACAAACCTATATTACATTTCTTTAAACAATTACCTTCACATTTTGAACATTTTCTTCCCCCAGCGCTCTGAATGCAGCAATGATGAAGTTCTCATCCATATAGTCAGCAAGCTGGGAAGAAAATGGAATTATTGTGACATATACAAATATTACAATACAATATTATAGTTCTTATCAACAAGTTATGCAAAATCCTAGTAAATATCTATTCTAGTGCCGTTTTTTATACCCGATTTTTTTACCTTCTTTACCCACTAATTTAGGTAAGTATTGAAAGAATTACCGTTATTGCGTACGGTTTTTCTACCTTCATTACCCACTTATTTAGACCATTCTAAGACTATTTTCTTCTATGGCATTTTCTTCGGAAATTCCCCATTTCCAAGATAGGGCATATTCAAATGGGGCATTTTGAAATTAGCCTGACCTTATCTGACCTAACCTAGACCACAGCAGACTACCGGGACCTAACCTGGGCAAACTACCGGGAAATAACCGTGGTAAAGTACCTGAACCTAACTGACCGGGGCAAAATACTGGGACCTAGCCGGATCTGGCAACACTGCTACAAAACGGTAATAGCCTAGATAAATACCGAAGGAAACAAAACACCAGAACAAACAAATATAATAAACACACAACATATTATTATCAATCAACATAATAATAACAAACAATAATTCAACTTACGTCTCCCATCCACAGAGCTCCTTCACGTGCCATGACTCCAGCCGTTATTATCTGTTATTTTAAGGTTATTTAGCTGTTATTTAAGTGTTATTCTGGTACACACGTGACTCTAAGGACTCAAAATACAAGTACCGAGTCTTACAGGGACTAAATATCACTCCTTTCCTCTAAAATATCACATTAATTAAGAATATTTTGTAAACACGGAGGTACCAACGCTTATCATTCTTTTGTTTACGTTTTGGGTGTCGTCGTCGTTGTTTGGAATTTCAACGGTGATGTTTTAATGCCTTTTTATCGGTGCCTATCTAAATTTTGGAGATTATTTTTCTTTTTTTTGTATATATTTTGTTTGGTCTGTGATGTCTCCTAATTATGGCCAATGATAGATATAATAGTACCATTGATGGCGTCTCTGTTTGTCTATTTTCTGGGATTTCTGTAGCCTTTCAATTTATCGGTGCCTATCTAAATTTTGAGATTATTTTTCTTTTTTTTATATATATATTTTGTTTGGTGTGTGAATTGGAAGGTCTGTGATGTCTCCTAACTATGGCCACGAGACAGATAGATAAATATTGAAAGAATTACCGTTATTGCGTACGGTTTTTCTACCTTCATTACCTACTTATTTAGACCATTCTAAGACTATTTTCTACCTTCATTACCTACTTAGTTAGACCATTCTAAGACTATTTTCTTCTATGGCATTTTGAAATTAACCTTACCTGACCTAACCTAACCTAGACCACAGCAGACTACCGGGACCTAACCTGGACAAACTACCGGGAAATAACCGTGGTAAAATACAGGAAATGACTGGGGCAAAATACTGGTACCTAGCCGGATCTGACAACACTGCTACAAAACGGTAATTAATTCTTTCAATAAATACCAACAGATAGATTAGTACCATTGAGGGCGTCTGTCTGTTTGTCTCTTTTCTGGGATTTCTGTTTCCTTTCAATTTACCATTACTTGAGAATCGCTCTGTTGTGATGTAGTAAAAAAAAAATTGGTAGTTAATGAGTCCTTCAAATATAGCCACGAAACACAAACACACATACACACACATATATATGGAAGGAGCTTTTTGTTTCGTGGCATAGTCAGGAGGAATCAGAAGCCTCCAATTCTCATACACACTCACTATCATTTACCTTTTATAATGTGCCATACATCATTATTATATGTTATTATCAGTCTACTGTATAATGAAGACCTTTTCGCCCATTCTCCATCTTTTATTTAATTGTTTATCTGCTGTTAGTCTATTTCAACCCATCATATCTGTAAACATTCTCGTATCTCCACTATTTTATCTGTCTATTTCAACCCACTGAATAATTAAAGTCTATTCCGACACATATATTTTATTATTATTATTATTATTATTATTATTATTTTTTTTTTTTTTTTATTATTATTATTATTATTATTATTATTTTTTTTTTTTTTTTTTTTTTTTTTTTGTCTACTGCTTCTCATATGATTCCTTTACCCCAAATGCACTTCAGTTAAGGAAGGTCTATTATTATTATTTATATTATTTTCTCTTTTGTGGATTGGGTTAGCACATATCATTAATTTTGTATAATATTGGACAGTGTGTGTTCCTCAATCCTCTATAGTTTTTTTATTATTATTGTTTCATTTGTTTATTAATTATTTTTTTATTTATTGCATATTCCCCCCGAATATATTTATTATTTTATTTGCTATATTCCCCAAACTATATATATCTATCTTTTAATTTGCTTATCAATTTCTTGCTTATTTATCTTTTAATTTGCATATCAGTTTTTTATTTATTGCATATTCCCCAAACTACAGTATATTTATCAATTTTTATTATTTTATTTGCTATATTCCTCAAACTATATATATCTATCTTTTATTTTCCTTATCAATTTCTTTCTTATATATCTTTCAATTTGCATATCAGTTTTTTATTTATTGCATATTCCTCGACTATAATTATCATTTTATTTGCTATATTCCTCAAACTATATATATCTATAATTTAATTTACTTACTTATTATTTCATTAGCTTATAAGTTTCTTTTTTATTGTGTATTCCCCAAACTTTATTTATTTTTTAATTTGCTTATTAGTTTCTTTATTTATTCCATATTTCTCAAACTATATTTTTAGTTAATAATTTTTTCCCAGTAAAAGGAATCTAACATAACTTATGAATATTTTTTTTCTGTTAATTTTGATTCACGATTAAAATCCCCCAAAAAATTCAATTGTCGCAAGTTAAAAAAAATATATTAAATTTAAGTAAAGAAATAAATTAGTTAATTTCTTATTTATTGCATATTTCCCCCAAAGATATTTATTATTTTATTTGCTATATTCCCAAAACTATAAAATTGTCTACGTCTTTCATTTTTTTTATTTCCTTATCAATTTCTTGCTTATTTATCTTTTAATTTGCATATCAGTTTTTTATTTATTGCATAGTCCCCAAACTACAGTATATTTATCAATATTTATTATTTTATTTGCTATATTCTCCAAACTATATATATCAATCTTTTAATTTCCTTATCAATTTCTCGCTTATTTATCTTTTAATTTGCTTATTAGTTTTTTATTTATTGGAAATTCCAA
>JAWQEG010004678.1:0-5000 GCA_033782935.1 Petrolisthes cinctipes | reverse complement strand
TTAATAGAATGGGGTGTTGTGTTGTTGGTGAGTGTGTTTGTGTGTATTGTAGTCTTCAATAATGTGTTTAATAGAATGAGGTGTTGTGTTACATCCTGGACAGACATCCACAATTGGGTTATAGTCTTTACTTGGACAACTGTACATGTGTATATGTACACATACACACGTGTGTACACATACTATGTACACACAAACATACATACATATCATATACACATACACATATATAGTTCCTACAATGTGCAGGACTAACAATAATATATATATAGACATAATGAAATATATAATTATAATATATAGTTCTTAACTAATGTATAAAGATGAAGTTTATTTATTTAAGAACTATAATATTATAAGTATATTATATTATAGTAAGTATAAGTATTAGATTATAACATTACTATAAACTCTAATACTGTTTTAACTAACACTGTGCATTATTATAACTATTTATTATTATTATTATTATAACTAAAACTATGGCTGGAATCAAACACTTTTATAACTTACAATAATAATAACATAATTTGGTGTTAATCTTAATAATTGTTGTTGTTGTTGTTGTTGTTGTTGTTGAAATAGACTTAATTAAAATATTGTAGGAGTATATGTAAGAATATTACTAATGGTATTGGTATTGGTATTGGTGTGGTACTGTACTAATATTATATTGATGGTATTGGTGTGCTACTGTACTAACACTAATACCATGACTGTTGTTGTTGTTGTTGTTGTAGTGTGTGTAAAGTCCCCACATACACACAGTTTTAATTGAGTCCGACTGAACTGATGGCCTGCAGTCCGCTAAGTGTACACACATTATTCAGTTGTACAGTCGGCAAAAAAAGTCTGCACACCACCCTTATGGACAGTGATATGTAGTGTTGGTGTTCCTGATTACATATAAGCCACTCAGACACTTTCAGCATTTTATAATAATGAATTACAAATAGTAATTCACTTATAATTCCTTCCCTAATTAAAGAATATTAAAATGTTCATGAATGGTAATAAAAATAAGGTTTGGTAATGAGGCCAATTTCAAATCTGGCAACACACACATCAACAGTACCAACCTTACCATGCAACATTTTTTAAATTTCAATGTAAGGGTGGTGATGATACTTTTTTTGCCAACTGTACCCTCCATGCTAACCACAGTCAACACACAGATAATACCATAACAACATTTCTTCCTACACAACATTTGAACATTGTATTTCTTAGCCTGGCTGGGATGCTCACATGTACGAAAAAAAAGTGACCCACATTCATCTTTTTCTTTTAATTTCCTTAACAGCACATCATAGGTCGTTGTCACACTATGTTGCTACTTTGCAAATCCTTTACCACGTCACACTATGTGGTTGGTATTAAGCACAATTTGTATTAATATAAGTACATGACAAGTTACTATATATATGAGTAAGGAAAATAAAAGATACAAAGGATTTTCTTGGTTTGTGTTGGGACGCTTTGAATAAATAAATCCACGTTCAAATATGGTAATTAGTAATTTTAAAGGAGTGTTACCAGAGTGTGTGGTGGTGTGGTGTGGTGTGGTGAGACAGTGTGACCACATACTGTACATAAAACTGTGTGTGTTTTGCCATGATATGTGATGTGGTGTGACAACGACATAGACAGCTGCTTTGTTGATTCTGTCTGTGTAATCATTGCTTTGCACTTTACATACTATACATGGATATCTTTGTTAATTCTGTGTGTGTAATCATTGCTTTTCACATTACATACTATACATGGATATCTTTGTTAATTCTGTCTGTGTAATCATTGCTTTTCACATTACATATACATAGATATCCCCTGTAAATGTCCATAAATTCCCCACCAAACACACTATACTCTCAACACACAGACATTTCCACACACACACACACATCACCACTTCTGTTCCAACACCACCAACCACATTTTCAACAAGTGCTTCAGTTCATCCGGGTCACCTTTCCGTCCTGACTACAGTTCAAAATACACACATACATACACACTCAAACTGGCCTGCAGTTAACAGTTAAACCTGGTGTTGTCAGTCGGATGGTCAGTTAAAAATATGTGTGTATGAGAGGCTTTAGGGTCCATTCCACAGTGGTTGGTATTGGTTTGTAAGCACACAAATGAAAGAATCTTAGCCGTGTAAATGACTTATGGGTGAATTATTTAATGAATTTGGTGAGTAAATATGTAGTGATTATCATTATTATTATTACTGGTATTATTATCATTATTATTACTGGTATTATTATTATTAAATGACTTGTGGGTGAATTATTTAATGAATTTGGTGAGTAAACTATACAGTGATCATCATTATCTAACTGTTGGATATATTTTGTGAATGTGGATACTCAGCTTTTGGAAAATAATGAAGCCTTACAAGTGTGGTTGGTTGGGAAGCTAACAAACCAATACCACTGTGGAATCAACCCAAAAATAATGAAGCCTTACAAGTGTGGTTGGTTGGGAAGCTAACAAACCAATACCACTGTGGAATCAACCCCATGTAATCATGGTATTGGTATTGGTATGGTACTGTACTAACACTAATACCATAGTACCACACCATCGTTAGTACTGTACCATAATAATATTCTTGCATACTAACCATAGTACTGAGCAATACTGATATAACATTTTATTATTATTATTATTATTATTATTATTATTATTATTTTTATTATTTCATTTGCTGCATCAATTATTTCTACATTATATAATTTAAAACATAAGCAGCAATGCCATTAATTTATTAGTTTATTTTTATTATTATTATTATTATTATTATTATTATTATCATTTTCATTTTTATTATTTTATTATACTGTACTAATTTTTATCTATTTTTATTATTATTATTATTATTATTATTTTTATTATACTAATTTTTATTTATTTTTATTATTATTATTATTATTATTATTATTATCATTCTCTCTTAAAATAATATCCAATGGAGTAAATGATTCCTCCAAACTATTCCAAACAACAACAACAACAACAACAACAACACCATTATTATTATTTTTTTTTTTGTTAATCTGGTGCTGTTTGTTTGTATGTTTGTTTGTTTGTTTCATGGTATAGTTTGGAGGAATCAGTAGCCTTCAAATTCACTAACAAGAGAATAATTTTACCTTAACATAAGTGGCAAGAAACCTGACTGTAAATAATAATAATAATAATAATAATAATAATAATAATAATAATAATAATAATAATAATAATAATAATAATAACAACAATGATAATAATAATAATAATAATAATAATAACAATGATAATAATAATGATAATAATAATACAGTATTAAGAACAATAATAATAATAATAATAATAATATTTGTAATAATACATTAATAGTAAAAATATCATAATAAAACAGTAATAATAATAATAATAATACAGGAGTATTAATAATAATAATAATAAAAATGTTAAAATAATAGTAATTAAAACAGCAATTCAAGTTTAGTATAATTAAACTTCAAATTATAATTTTTTCTACGTTTAATTTGTATTTTTTTTTCCATCACAAAATTCAATTGAGATATTATTATTATTATTATTATTATTATTATTATTATTATTGTTATCATCTTTATTATTATTATTATTATTACTATTATCTTTAATATTATTATCTTTACTATTATTATTATTATTATTGTTATTATTATTATTATTATTATTATTACCTACATATTTTATTCATTTTCATCCTAACATACAAATGAGGTCCTATTATTATTATTAATATTATCTCTTCATATTTTTTTTCTATTATTTTTTTTTTTTTTATTATTATTATTATTACCTCTTCATTGGTGTTGTTGTTGTTGTTGTTTTTTTCTATTTACCTTCTTTGCCAATTTACCACGCCTGATTTTCAGTCTCTGTGGAAAAGAAAAATAATAATATTAATACAGTAATATTAATAATAATGATAATAATAGTAATAATAATACAGTAATAATAATAATAATGATAATAATAGTAATAATAATACAGTAATAATAATAATAGTAATAGTAATAATAATAATAGTAATAGTAATAATAATAATAGTAATAGTAATAATAATAATAGTAATAGTAATAGTAATAATAATAATAGTAATAGTAATAATAATAATAGTAATAGTAATAATAATAATAGTAATAGTAATAATAATAGTAATAATAATAATAGTAATAGTAATAATAATAATAGTAATAGTAATAATAATAATAATAATAATAATAATAATAATAATAATATACATACATACATACATATATCAGGTTTATATCTCCACACCCAAACAAAATACCCAAACGTAGAACTCCCCCCCCCCCCTACACACACACACACACACACACACACATACACACCACATCTCCACCCCCCCCCCCCCCACCACACAACACATGTCCTTATGGCACTACAAGGGTTATAGTAATGTTTATATTCATAGTAACACCTGACAATAATAATAATAGTTAGTTTATCCCTACCACTTAATTAACTACAGTGTAAACTCCACCTATAACATTCACCCACTCTTATAATATTGACCACTCCACCTCCTCCACTCCTCCACACACACTCAATGTAGACCACTCCACCAAGGACCATGAAGCTTTGTCCACTCTTATAACATTCACCACTCCTCCTCCACTCAAGGCAGACCACTCCACCAAGTACTGTGAAGCCTCATCCACTCTTATAACATTCACCACTCCTCCTCCACTCCTCCTCCTCCACTCAATGTAGACCACTCCACCAAGGACTGTCAAGCCTCATCCACTCTTCCAACATCACCACTCCTCCTCCACCACTCAATACAGACCACTCCACCAAGGACTGTGAAGCTGTGTCCACTCTTCCAACATTCACCACTCCTCCTCTTCCTCCACTCATTACTGACACACACACAATCACTCCACCTTACTCCACATATATAACTCTTCCACTCAGAGCTCCTTTCACAATATAAC
>JAWQEG010004677.1:0-42500 GCA_033782935.1 Petrolisthes cinctipes | reverse complement strand
TACTTGCATAATTCCTTCCGTACCATCTAACTAATCTTTATAACCGTCCTTTTCCATTCTCCTAAACTCATTTTAACTAACCTTTGTATTGTACTGTTGTCTGTTATACTGTGATTAGTATTATTTCTATTTATACAGGCCTGGAACTAAATATTTATATATATTTATATATATATCGTAATTACTGACCTACCCTCCTGCCACTAATACCTCCTTATCCCTACACACCTTTGTCCAACCTCACCCTGCCCTTCCCTCTGTACCTGTCCCTCCTATACCTCACCTCACTTCACCTCACCTTAATCACCCCTCCCTACTGATACTAACCACGCCTGGCTAATCCCAGCAAACTCACCTCACCTCACCTCTCCTTGGTAATTACCCCAACTCCCCACCTCTCATTTCAACAACCTAACCGATCCTAAACCTATACCCTATAGTCCCCTCCCCCAAACCCCCACTTCCAGTCTGTACTTCCACATTTCGTACATCTCCCCCTACCCTCATCAAGTTGAAATTAATTAATTAATTAACAAATAAATAAGTAAATAAATTAATAAATTAATAATTAATAAAATTAGTAATTAATAAATTAATTAATAAATTAATGAACTAATAAACTAATAAATTAACTAATAAATAAATTTATTAATAAATAAGTAAACTAATAAATTTACTAATAAATAAATAAATTAATAAATAAATTACCAAATATAAATAAATTAATTAATAAATTAATAAGTAATTCAATAAATCAATAAATCAATTAATTAATAAATAAATTAATAAATAAATAAATAAATAAATAAATAAATTAATAGATTGATTAATAAATTAAGAAATTAATAAGCAATTTAATAAATAAATTAATAACTATCACCATGGCACCCCAACTAACCTGTTCGACCTGCTCTGGAACTTTCGGCCCTACAATTTTCGCGAACAGAGACGTCCTTGTTTGTAGATTCTGCCAATTACGAGAGGAGCTGTCGACCGACTTGAAGGCAGCACACCGCAAGATCGACGCCTTGAGTGAGAAACTGGAAACGCTGCAAGAATTCACCACACTCAACGTAGGAGTGACACCATCGCCTGCCGTACCCGTTGACACAGCCCCTGTACAGACTGCCTCCACACCTCACCTTCACCGGCACCACCAACCACACCTTTACCGTCATCGTCACCATCAGTAATTTCCATTTCTCCACGGGAGGAATCCGCGTTGTCAGGAACAACATTCGACCCACAAGGAACATTATACCCATCACTACGTGCCAGAACCGCTTCAAGATCCTGGCCCAAGACGACGATGAAGACGACACCGAGGCCAGGCTGGTTGGTGACTCCATGGTAAGGGGTCAACTCACCGAGTTCTGTGGCCGAGCACCCAAGTCGAGGAAGCGATTTTGCATCCCGGGTGGCGGCCTAGACGACGTGATTGACTCAGTGGACGAAGTGACAAGCCTGGCCCCCGACAACACCACCTACGTCATCCACGTTGGAACCAACGACGTATTGAAGATCAGATCGGAGGAGCTCCTCAACAAGTACCGACAGATGATTGCGAAGTTCAAGGAAAAGACGAACAACATCATCCTTTCTGGAATCATACCCCGCAGACAAGCAGACACCCGTTTCTTCAACACCGCCACTAGTATCAACCGACGACTTGCCAACATCTGCAACGAGGAGAACGTCGATTTCGTCAACACATGGGACAATTTTTATTTTGATGACTCGTTGTTCTCAGATGATGGTGTCCATCTGAATCAGGTAGGAGCAGCCCGTTTAGGACGTTTGCTTGACGATGCGGTCATCAACCATCGTACAAAAAACGGGTCTGCCCAGGTACGTCAAGGTCAGGTAACGTAAAACGAATAAACAGAATAAACCGAAACAGCTTAAAGGTATTTTACGTTAATGCTCGCAGCATCCATAACAAATTTACAGATTTAGAGGAATTAACTTTCACAGAAAATTACGATATAATCGGCATAACAGAATCGTGGCTAAATACCGAAAGCAGAGACTTCCTAGCAGAGTATAAAATTCCCGGCTATACAATATTTGAGAAAGGTCGAACAAATAAAAGGGGAGGCGGAGTCCTATTATATATTAAAGATGACCTCAAACCGATCTATTATCAAAGCCTCATATCGCTAACGTAGACACACTATATATACTCATTAGAAATAAATTCGGGATGAAACTTTTGTTAGCGTTATTATACAGACCCCCAGCTCAACCAGTACAAACCGACCGTGATATCTATGAGCAAATTAACGAGATGAGTAACACGCAAGAGGCCGTAATTCTTGGCGATTTTAATTTACCAGTATCAAAGTGGGGAGAACCATTATCAGCTCACTATGGACAAGACCTTTATACTAACTTGCAAGAGAGCTCCCTTATCCAGTTTGTTAATAGTCCAACCCGTGGAAATAACGTTCTTGACCTAGTATTTGCAACTAAAGAAGACTTGATAGGGAATATTAACGTGGGTGATGAGTTTACTAATAGCGACCACCGCATAATCACATTCAGTATAAATTTCAATAGAAGTGAAATAAATTACAGTTACGAAAAAATCCCCAACTTTAGAAAAGCTAATTTTCACCAACTCAGTGCGATATTAAAAGATACCGATTGGAAATGTCTGCGAGACACTATTGACATTAATACACAATGGAACTTTTTCATTAATGCGTACACAAAAGCGGTCAAAGACAGCATACCGTTAAAAAACCGACGTTTCAGCACAAAACTTAAAGCCCAAGTGGTGGAGTAAAGACATAGCCGACTGTTTACGCGCCAAAAAGAACGCCCACAATAGAGTAAAAATCACAGACGACAATAGCGAGCGGGCCAAGTTTGCAGACTTATGAAGAAAAGCCAAAAAGTTAATCAAACAGAGTAAAATTACTATTGAAAAACACGTTGCAAATCAAAGTAAGACAAACCCGAAAGAGTTCTACAGTTATATTCGGCATAAGAAAGTACTCACGTCAACTATCGGACCACTACTTGATGAGAATGGGACTTTACTACAGATGAGGAGCGAATGAGTGGTATCCTTAACACTTTCTTTGCATCAGTCTTTACTATAGAAAACCCGAACGATATACCAACAGAAACAACAGTCCAAAATGAAAACACCGAGGTATTAAGTAATATCAGCATTACAGAAAGGGACGTAATAAAATGTATTGATAAATTAAATGTAAATAAGTCACCTGGCCCAGACACGATCTCCCCTCGCGTATTAAAGGAAGCGAAAAGTGAAATAGTAAAACCTCTGACTCTGCTCTTTAACTATTCTTTACACACCGGAACAATACCTGACGAATGGAAGCTCGCTAACGTAACACCAATATTTAAAAAAGGCAGCAAATCTCTACCTAGCAACTATCGCCCTATCAGCCTAACCTCAGTCGTATGCAAAATGCTAGAGACAATCATACGAGATAAACTTACAAATCACTTAGAGGAAAACAACTTACTTAGAGACACTCAACACGGTTTTCGTAATAAACGCTCTTGCCTAACGAACCTATTAGACTTTTTAAATGACATTTTCAATGAATACGATAAGAATAAAGCAGTAGACATAATTTATCTAGATTTCCAAAAGGCCTTGACAAAGTTCCCCATAAACGCTTAAGAACTAAATTAAAATCACACAGAATCCAAGGCGATACCGTAAGATGGATAGAGAATTGGCTAAGCAACCGTAACAACGCGTGGTAATAAATGGAAAATCTTCTAGTTGGACTGATGTTACGAGCGGGGTGCCACAGGGGTCAGTTTTAGGGCCAATCCTATTCCTAGTTTACATAAACGACATAGACGAAGGCCTCTCATGTATAATATCGAAGTTTGCCGACGACACCAAAATTGCAAATACAGTACTCACTAACGCACAGACTAAAGAAATGCAAGATAATCTCGATAAATTGTCAAATTGGCGAAACTTGGCAAATGTCCTTCAATTCAGATAAATGTAAAGTGCTCCACATCGGACATCGTAACGTAACAGCAAACTACTCATTAAATGGTAAGCAACTTAAAAGCGTGGATCGAGAGACAGACTTAGGGGTAACAGTATCAAGTAACCTAAAACCCAGTCAGCAGTGTACGGAAGTAATTAAGAAAGCAAATAAAACTATCGGCTTTATCGGCAGAGCATTCGAGTTTAATCTAAAAGACACAATCCTCACATTGTATAATTCCTTGGTCCGTCCCCTTATGGAGTATTGTGTTCAAGCCTGGTGCCCGTACTACCAGAAAGATATAGCAAAATTGGAACGAGTCCAACGTAGAGTTACTAAAATGATACCAAGTCTGAGAAATAAAACGTACGATGAGCGGCTAAGTGAATTAAATCTATTCCCATTGATACAACGTAGACTGAGAGGTGACTTAATCCAGGTATTTAAATAATCAAAGGCATAGATATATGGACTGCACCAAATATTTCACTATTGATCAATCAAACTACACGAGAGGAACGGCTGCAAAATCATAGGTAAATCTTTTAATTCGCACGAATCAAAGAATTTCTTTTTTAACCGAGTCGTCAACTTATGGAATGGGCTTCCCGTAATGTAATAGACTGTAACACCGTAGACAGCTTCAAACGTCGCTTAGATAAACACCTTGCGTCTAATCCCCGACTTACAATGTTTACTAATGAATAATTTTTGCCCATTACAGGTGGCAAGTTAGCCAAATTTCACCTACTTTCTATCTTTCCTATAAAATTTCCTTGTGGAGTATTTCTGCCAACCCCACAAGGTTCCCATTCCTGACTTTATTTCCTGTACGGCTCAGGCCGGAGGGATTGGAGGGTGGGGAGAGAGCCTTCTACTTTGCTATCCTTACCTACGACTATCACTGGGGAGTAATTCATTCTCTACCAGTAACCTTCTAATCAGGTCACCTCGTTTGGACCGTAAGGTCTGTTGTGCTCTGTGTTTCTATGTAACTCTATGTAACTCTCTCTCTCTCTCTCTCTCTTACACACACCCACACACACACATTCTCTCTCTCTCTCTCTCTCTCTCTCTCTCTCTCACACACACACACACACACTCTCTCACTCTCTCTTTTACACAAACACACACACTCTCTCTCTCTCTCTCTCTCTCTCTCTCTCTCTCTCTCTCTCTCTCTCTCTCTCTCTCTTTTACACACACACACACACATTACTGCCACCCAGCTGCACACAGGCAGACCGAGGGATTGTTTTATGTATAATAGCCTATGGCATTACGCGACGGAATTAGCCCCATTCACCCTCAGCAATTTAGATCGGAACGACAGAGAATGGAAAAGAGGGAGGAATGCTTGTGTGTGTGTGTGTGTGTGAGAGAGAGAGAGAGAGAGAGAGAGAGAGAGAGAGAGAGAGAGAGAGAGAGAGAATGTGTGCGTGTGGGTGTGTGTAAAAGAGAGAGAGAGAGAGAGAGAGAGAGAGAGAGAGAGAGAATGTGTGTGTGCGGGTGGGTGTAAAAGAGAGAGAGAGAGAGAGAGAGAGAGAGAGAGAGAGAGAGAGAGAGAGAGAGAGAGAGTATGTTTGTGTGTGTGTGTGTGTGTGTGTGTGTGTGTGTGTGTATGTAATTGATTGACTGATTCATTGATTATTATTGTATGATCAGATATTTTATAAAAGGTATGGAGCACAGCCCATTCAACAAAATATTTTAGCATTATTGTCTATGTTGCCAAGACGTATATAAAGTTGATATTTCACATGAATTATTACAACATTAAGGAAGTTTTGTGTTGGTAAATCTGGAGCAACCGAATCCGCCACACTATTCCAAGCAACAGAACACCATTATTTTTGCTCTTCTGGTCCTGTTTCCTAGCATACTTTGGAGGAATCAAGGCACTTCAATGTACCAAAAAAGAATTGCCACTTTAAATAACTAAGTTTTCTTTACTTACCGGTTATCAATCTTATCCTAATGTTTATCATTCTACATTTGATACCACCATCTAGTAGATAAACTCCTACTTCCCATACACTATTTCATTACTTGTTTTCCTATTTACGAAAAATACATGCATTAGAAATTTTGTATATAATAATTCCATATATAGTACAACATTATACCCCATACCTCTGATGCATACATCTATACAGACGATACCATACTCTTGTACATACACTGCCAGTTGGATTTCTATTGATAAATCAAGATTACTACTCGTTCCTATAATAAAGTATATGGCTCTCTTGGCTTGGTCTACTAATTGCAGTTGACCATTACGAAACCTACCATTACATTACAGTTTAAGGTAATCCCTAGGTACTTGTACTCGTCGATAATTTCTATATTTTCGTCATCGAATTCAAAATTGTAGTTATCACGATGACTTCTACTTCTATTGAATACTACAATTTTTGTCTTACTACAATTTAGCTTCAATTTCCATTCATTTTAATAAGTACAGTCGGCCTCAGGAATTCGTATACACCACTATGACATCAGGGGTTCGTAACAACTAGAAAATTTACTACAGTAATTCTCAACACCAAACTTTTCTCGTAATGATATTTTGCTAATACTTGAAACAGTCTTCAGAACAATGACTCCAGTATGTGCAGAATAAAGACCTCTTTTAAGGGGTTGCGGGAATAGGGGGACAGGCTTTCTACCCACCCCAAGCCTGTCCCCCTATTCCCGCACCCCCCCCCCCCCAAGCCTGTCCCCTATTCCCACACCCCCTTAACTAGTGCTGTGTGTATGAGTTCCTGAGGCCAACTGTACACTCGCAATCCAAAATTTGTATCCAGGTCTTGTTGAAGTTTCGAATCATTTGACATACTAATGAACCTGTTTCACATTTAATTGAGCTCGCTAAATTCTCGATCAGGCTATTCGAAGCAAGCCTGGATACATATTTTGGATTGCGAGTGTACACTCGTGATACATAATTTCTGACCAGAGTGTGAGGAGCAGAAAGCTTCGAATCTCCTGGTATTGTTCATTTCTCCACCCAGTACACATATAGAGGCTGAGTTTCGAATGCAGGGTATGTGGGTATGTGTGTGTGGTGCCTGCCGTTCGTCTCTGGTCAGAAATTACGTATCACGAGTGTACATACAAAGGGATGACAACACTCGTCTCATTTCCTCTTCAGTATCGCATAGAATCACCGTATTATCTGCATACATAAGCACGAGTAATTTCATTAATCTGTTCACAAGATCATCACTAAAATGAAGATTTTTTCAGTTTTGGTCGAGTAATGCTTCATCTCTGTATCGTTTACATAATAAGTGAATAGTATTGGAGACAAATTCTCCCCTTGCCTTACACCAACATTATAATTATACAAAGGTTTTAGACAATTCTTGATTTAACATAACACATGACTTGATGTTCTTATACATACTCTTAGTTATATTTAGAATTTTGCCTTATTCGCGCACCCCCCAAACCCCCCTCAAGCCTGTCCCCTACTCCCGCACCCCCTTAATGGTACTACGATGTTGGTACTGCATCTGGAGCAACTGATTCCTCCAGCAACAGGATACCATTAGGTTGTTCATTCGGTCCTGTTTCTGATATACTTTGGAGATCTCTTGGAAAACCAATGTACACTCGCAATTCAAAATTTGTATCCAGGTCTTGTTGAAGTTTCGAATCATTAGACATAGGAGTGAACCAATTACAAAGCTTATCCTGTTTTATATATGCTTGGATCGCTTATACTCGATCAGGCTATTCGAAGCAAGCCTGGATACATATTTTGGATTGGGGGTGTACCTCAATACACCCATATGGGGGTATTGCCTTTAGTAAAATGGACAATATTTTAAAAGTTTTAGCGCTCCTTCGGCCCCAGCCACTCCCTTTCAATTCTTCAACTGTCCCTTTTTTCTTTCTATTTCCATCCTGCTTGCTGTCTCGCCTCTCAATTACCTTCTTCTAGCTCTATATGACCTCGCTGTAGCGGCGCCTAATATAAATCAATCAATCAATTTATACCAAATCAAATGTTTTAGCATAATCAATAAATAACAACATAACCTTTTTTCCCCTCGAACAGGTCTATTACACTTTTTAATAAAATAAAATTATATATGGCTTATAGTTGAATATTCATGCCAGAGCCCAGCTGGACTTTCTTTAATTACATCGTAGGTATCTGTCGGTAAACTATTATACGTTCATTCAAAACACTGGTAAATAAAATCCCCATGCATCTAAGAAGAGTTATACCCCTATAATTATTACAAGCCTTCATTTGTGTCTCCCATATTCTTTTACAGTGGCATTATTGTACCAACCAACCATTCACTAGGGAAATCACCGGTGTCAAGGATTTTGTTAAATAATTTGTGTGTATGTGTGTGTGTGTGTGGAAGGAGGGAAAGGTAAAATAAATAGGAGGGAGGGTATGTGAGGGAGAGAGAGGGAGTGGAAGAGGAGAGAGAGAGGGAGTGGAAGAGTGGGGAGAAAAAGAGAGTGGAATGGGACAATGGAAGAGTGAGGGAGTGGAAGAGGAGGGTGATAGAGATTGGGAAAGAAATAAAAGGCAGGAATGGTAGAAGACGGTTGAATGAAGAAAGGAAATAGAGGGATTGGAGAATGGCAGTAAGGTGAGGTATAGAGGAGATCAAGAGTGAGGGAGAAAGGCAGTAACAGAGGAGGGTGGGAAAGAACAGTAGGTAGGGAAGGAGGGGTAAGGCTGCACAACAATCAATGGATAATGAACCCACGCTGATCTGTTTTATGTCTGTCTGTCTGTCTGTCTGTCTGTGTCCCAGGTAGTCGTTCGTGCATTTATCTGTCTGTCTGTGTTCTTTAATATCTCTCCCTCTCTCTCTCTCTCTCTCTCTCTCTCTCTCTCTCTCTCTCTCTCGTATAATGTGTCCAAGAATTATATGGGAAAGACAGATAAACCTATAGGTACGGTTGGCCACATGAATTCTTACACAGCCATTATGAAAAGAGAGGTCACTATTGTTTAGTACTGCAATGAATGGTCTACCAAGTGACTCGGTAATTGCATAACAACAAACCTAATAATAAAGTAGTATTGCATTTCCATAGTTTTACACTTTCTATATGTTGTAAGCCCTCGAAAACAACAGCGTGTGTACGAATTCTTGTGGCCAATAGTACGTGGGATTGTCCTTCCTTCCTTGTACCACCGGGGGCTGATGGTCGTAGGAACCACAACTAACATATCATTATTCAGTAACAAACATCTACCCGTGAGGCAACTTGTAGTGGACGATAGTACTGTACGTATATTCCATTCGCTATACAGGGAATGTTTCCCAAATGTTCCTAAATCTTAAAAGTTTTACCCAAAAGTTTGAAAAATTGTCAAGATTTAGAGAAAACCCCACATTATTTATTTTAAGGGACCCTGTTATGTAGTCAGAAAACTGGATGTATATGAGTCCTTTAAATATTGCCACGAAACACCATCGGAATAGAAGGAGCATGTTTCGTGGCATAGTTAGGAAGAATTTGTAACCTCTAATTCCCATACAAGATCACATAGGGTCCTTAAAAGCAAGATCCTATTAAGATATGATGGACTTTTAGGCACCAGACAAACCAACCTAACCTAGACCAAGGCATCCTTTGGTCCTAACTTGGGTATCTTTTGGTCCTAACTGGGGTATCTATTGGTCCTAACTGGGGTATCTTTTGGTCTTTATGGGGGAATCTTTTGGTCCTAACTGAGGCATCTTTTGGTCCTAACTGGGGTATCATTTGATCCTAACCTGGACAGTGGACAACCTTCGGTCTTCAACTGCGAATATCTGCAATATCCAAACACAGTACCCAAAATCTCAAGATATAGTGAAAATTTCCAAGATAATTGGGAACATACTTACCGAGAGCTGAAAGGTGCACGATGTATGAACCATGTAGTCGAGATGATATCATAATTATAAGGGATATGACTTATGCGGTTGTGGAGGTTGCAGTGGGTTGTGTAAGGCAGCAACATCCTGGAGGAAATAATGGAACTTCTTGTCCGGTTCATAAACCATCATGAACATAGGTCGAGCAAGATATCTCACTAATTATTTTTTTTCTTGCCAAAATGAGTACTATTTCTTTCGATATCTCGTCACAGTCTCTCCACGTTATAGGTTTGTGCAAAGGATGAAGAGTCCACGAAATTTAAACTGTGGTTGATGGTTAGGGGCTTAATTAAGGGGAAGTACTGGTAAATCTAGAGCAACTGAATCCTCCAATCTATTCCAAGCAACGTGCGACTATTAGTTTGTTAGTCTGTTCTGATTTCCGGGCAAACTTTGGAGGATAAGGCTCTCTAATATACAAAAGTGTATCAACCTTAAATCCCACATCCTGCAAAAAGTGTTTGGCTTTCAAGCTGTCGTATATTATTCTACCCACGTTATATTTTCTTTTTCCTTAATTAACTATCACCAATCTCGACTGTCATGCCTTCTCCATCAATCTTCGTTTCAATCTTCAAACTCCATTCGATTAAAACTTCCCTACAAAAAGATCACCCAGTCAGTCACAGATGGCGTCATCAAAGAGGTTCAAATATTTTTCACAAACCAATTGGTGAAACACTCCCGCAAAAAGATGTTAATATCTACTGAAAATCTTTCCACGTTAAATGAACTTTATCAAAGAAAGTATATTTTAAAACCCTCTGAGACCACCCACACTTGGTTCTCTCTCTCTCTCTATTTTTTCCCCCTCTTTGGAGACACTGCTGACAGTATCACAGTTCTTTGTTAATGTCAAGGGTCACCAATTGTCCACAATTTCACAAACATTTTTCTCTGAAACAAATTTGTGGTACACACATGGATAAAAGGGATGAAGAATTTCTCTTGGCTTTGAGGTATAATTGTGGTGGAGAGCCAAAGTCTCTTAAGGGATTCAAATCACAGTCGGAGCATCGATTCATAGTAGAGGAGGTCCTTCGTAGTGAAGGTCTACTAAAAAAGGTGGAAAAGTGGATTGCTAGAAATAGTGGAAATCTGGAGGATCACATCTCCTAATAGATTTAATGAAAATCAGCAACTGTGTACCTTATGATATTCTCAATACAATCATGAAGGTTTTACTTATTGATTGTGTACGCCACACAATGCACCTTCGTGTTATCTACCCCTGAAAATTTTTAAACTCCAGAATGGAGTCTTAAAACAGGTATAGGTTGGAACAAATAGGCATCAATACTGAAAGGAGACGTAAAAATATAGGAACGTCCGTTGAAATGTAAAGTACATTTTCCTCCACTTCCGCGTTCTTTACTCTAGCGTTGTTAATGTATCTACCCCACAAGGTGTCAACAGCCAGTTTAGACCCTCGCATCCAAACACATGAGAGTGCGAGTAATAATGGGGAGGATGTTGGAGAGTTGTGGGGACGGGAGTGATGCGGGGGTGTACACTCGTGATACATAATTTCTGACCAGAGTGTGAGGAGCAGAAAGCTTCGAGTCGCCTGGTATTGCTCATTTCCCCACTCAGTACACCTATAGAGGCTGAGTTCGAATGCAGGGTGTGTGTGGTGCCTGCCGTTCAACTCTGGTCAGGATTACGTATCACGAGTGTACAGAGGCTGGGTAGGATGAATTGTGAAGAGAGAGGCTAGTTTCAGCAGTAAGGCAGCACTACCTTATATATACACAAAATTTAATGGTATAAATCTCTTGCAAAGTAAACTTACAATGTTATACTAATATATTGTGGTGGCAAGAAGAATCCTTTGTTTATGCTTATGTTATTGGTTATTAGTATCTTACGGCAACAGTTACGTAATGTTTGGGCAGTGGGGCAACAGTTCCATGGAAGCCTCAGTCAATTGCCGTCTTAAGGGGGTGCGGGAATAGGGGGACAGGCTTGGGGGGGGTTAGGGGGGTGCAGGAGTAGGGGCAGGCTTTGGGGTGTGCGGGAGTAGGGGGACAGGCTTGGGGGGGGTTTGGGGGTGCGGGAGTAGGGGGACAGGTTTAGGGGAGGTTAAGGGGGTGCTGGAATAGGGGACAGGCTTTCTACCCACCCAAGCCTTTCCCCTATTCCCGCACCCCCCAAAACCCCCCAAGCCTGTCCCCTACTCCCGCACCCCCTTAATGTATATAGACCAGCGATTAGCAACACTTCCAGGAATAATTAGTTCATGATCTGCACATAATGCTAGTGATGATAAACAGTATGTCAGAATAATATTATATCGGGTGTGGAGTTTGTACAAGTCACCGTGTTCTAAACATACCAAGGCATCATCAGGCTTTCCAATTTACCATAGGTTGGTCACCCAAGCTAATTATTGTAATGTGTATGATATTTGTGACAATAGCATTACTTTTTGTTAATAATTATAAAAAATCCAATAATTTGCGAGTATTATGAACTGTGGTAGTAATGTAACGACAATTGTCACTTTCCGTTAATTCCCGGCAGTTCCCACCAAGGATTATACAGTATAGTATATTTTTCATCATAACAAAGTAAATCAACATAAACTTTAGTGATCATATTATTGATGGTCACAGAATGATGAGAGAGAATGGCAACAAGAAGTATTATGTTGAGGGGGTTCGGTGTTTGACATGTGTCACTAAATAAAGACAATGGAGTTTCAAGGAGTTGTATAATTAAGTGAATATCCTCAGATTTATTAACAATGATCAAGTTTGATATACATCATACAGTATATGTGTTTAAAATAAACAATTTCGACAGAACGACTAAATCATATTACACCAATATAGATCACGATGATGAGCTTTCATGTTCTTGGTATGCCAAATCCGTAAATGAAGCTGGCTTAGCGAGTATCACTACAGTGTGTGTGTGTGTGTGTGTGTGTGTGTGTAAAAGGGAGAGGAGAGAGGGTTGGCAATACATGCACAGCTATAAAGGTGGCATCACACGTTTCAATAATATGTTGCCTGTTTTTGCTACCCGTTTTGCTACCCGTTAGAAAACCAGCTGATGTGTCCGTCACACTGTAATGTTTTGTTGTCAGGTTTGCCGCACAACAAAACGTATTTCCACTAAGACCCATTCGGAATCCTCGACCAATGCAATATGAACCCACACTGGAAACCTTTACAAACTGACTTACAGAAATGCATTTCATATTGCAAGTGATAGAGTTATATAAGTTGAAAAAAAGAGGGCGGGTGCACTGATCCTCTGGACTGTTTACAAACACAAGGAGCACTGAGTCATCTGAGTAACAATGTTGCCAGCCAAACTGATATTCATTTCTTCATCAGTCAAAATTCTGCTCTTGTTGCCTACTTTGAATAACAAAACACAAAACAAGTAGCAATAACGGGAAAATTGCTATTGACAAATGCCCAGTTTGCATTCACTTCAACTTTAAACATGATTATCATTTAGTGTTGATAGTGTAGTACTGTTTATTTTCACCTTTACAATCCCGTCCTACCGTAAACTCACCCAGTGCCCTCCCCTTCCCCCAGACTTGTACTGCCATGTGTTTCGAATGCCAGATTCGAAACTGACTGTTCACACCTTGTGGCACGGACACTGACAACACTGGAGTGATGAACGTAGAACTGGAGATGGCTGTACACCCGCGGTCTGTACACCCGCGGTCAGAAGTCGTGTCCCAATTCCTTGACACGATGAATTGCAGCCGGCCGAGGTTCGACGGTTCAAACAATGTTGCATCTTGCACCTTTCTCCTCACAACGTATCGTTGTTCGAAACTGGTTGCCATTCTTTATACTAGGAAATCTGGACACAACTTCTGACCGCTAGTTTACTGAACATGTAACTTACAGGCGTTAACATAAACTCAGAAGAACTTAATAATGTTGCTCCCAGTCACTGTGGACTACATATACAGTCGCCAGAACTGCCGCGTGGTACAGAGGCTCACATGTTTCAGAGATTTAAGTGATTCAGTTCCTTAAGCAACAAAGTTCACTTCATGTGCTAGTGTATCGAAGATACTCCATCTCACACACGTGGATTATTTCGAGCTAAATAATCACAGTGGTGCTACATCTCTGAATATGTGTTCCCAGTATTTTGGTAAGTTTGTATGATGCCATACGCTGTTGTTCTCTTAATGCCTAGATTAGCTGAGGTGATAAGGAAATCTTCGTTTGCCTCGTATTTGTCAAATATTATTCTCTGCTTATCCTCCTCCGATATGCGGCCGTTACGAAGACGACGAGGCATGGTTCCACAAGAGATGCCATACTGGTAATGTGCTGAAGGTGGAGACATTCCTGACGACGTAAACTTGCCATGGGCAGGGGGATGTAGATGGTGAGGGAGGGGCGCCATATGTTCCTTCCTCCAAATTCATGTTTTGCTATGACATTCCATTTTCTCTAAGTGTCAAAGTAATGGTATTTGTTGTTGTCACATTTGTAGTATTGACGCTTCATTTCTGCTGCAATGTCCTTACGATTGAAGTTTGTCACACTAGTTTGTACTTTGTCTAACATTCTGCTCTACTGATATAGTATTATATGCATTGGTTTCGAACAGTGTCCAATTGGTAATTACAGAGCTTTGACTTTTGTCCTACACCACCGATTACCTGTTTGACTAGAACGCAAAACACTTTAAGGGGGTGCGGGAATAGGGGGACAGGCTTGGGGGGGGTTAGGGGGGTGCGGGAGTAGGGGACAGGCTTGGGGGGGGGGTTTGGTGGGTGCGGGAGTAAGGGGACAGGCTTAGAGGGGGGGTAGGGGGGTGCGGGAATAGGGGACAGGCTTTCTACCCACTCCAAGCCTATCCCCCTATTCCACCCCACCCCCAAACCCTCACCCCCCAAGCCTATCCCCTATTCCCGCACCCTCTTAAATCACGCAAAATGTTATCAATGTTTGGGTTCAGCTTCACCATCGGCCATGTTGCCACGTCACCAGTGAGCTGTGACTACCTGCCAGATGTTGCTGGAGGATTGTTGTCGTCCTTCCTTACTACTTCGAACCATTGAAGCTTGAGAGTGGAAGCAGCAGCTGGGAGGCTTCGGTCACGGTGTCTGATTCAAGGCCTTCCATACGACCCGCGGGAAAAAAAAAAGAAAAAAAAAAAAAAAGAATAATAATATTAATAATAATATAGTTGCAGGTAAGTTGGCTACATTTGTCGCGTAATTTTTTGTGTAATTTGTCTTGGATTGAATTACATGTCCGGAAAAGACAAGAAATTACGTACCTAAAGTGGTGCAATATTGCCAGATTAAAGAAACTGTAGTAAACAGATTTCTCGGGCAGCCTTTTATACTCCGAGGACACTACCAGTAAGGGGGTAGTAAGTACAGTGTTGACCAATCTGGAGCAACTGATTTCTACAAACAATTTCAAGCAACAGGAAACCAATAATATTGTTAAACTAGATCTGTGTCCTGGCTTAGTTTGGAGGAATATACCAAAAGTGTATTACCTCCTTAAGTGTGGTTCCTGTGATCGGGTAAAATTTGACAACAATAGTTTGATTTGGGTATGAAAGACGACCTCATTAATCCTGGAGGTCCCTCTTAGATGAAGGAAATGGAAATACAAGGAAAGGAAAGACTGGTGGACTATGAAAAATTATTGTAGTGGAAATAGAGGACAAATTATTCCTTCACACGATGTTACGAAACAAAAATGCCTGGTTCACATTAGCCCGTATGTACGGATCTGACATCCGTCAATGACGTCACGAACGGCCGTGTATATGTGAACCGGGGCCTTCTACCATCCCGGGCAAGACATGGAACGGATCCAGCAAAGATGAACTCAAGTCATCTTTTACGGAAGGACAGTGGCGGTGTTGTCCGTGTATAATGTTGTTGACTTTTCATCACATCATGAATATATGAAATTGAAGTATTTGTGCACAAATAAAGGTGTAAATTTATTCAAAATTATAATTATTAACTTGTATTTGTTAAATGCACATCAATTTATGTGAGGATAAAAATATTGTTGATGGGTACTACAAGCACGGCACCACCGCATCGGCCCAGTTGTAAACCAAACAATGTGAGAATTGGAGCAGACAGTACACTCTCCCAAAAATGTATCGGCATTTAAACGAATGAACGAAAACGGCAATAAACATAGTATTATGGTACATTGCTTTGAAACCTTATAGATAGTGGTATTCCTGCCGATCAGTTGCCAATTATGCATATTCGTATTGCTTCATGAGTCAGAGAAACTATAGTGGATGCAAATTGAAACATATTCGCATTTCTTTACCTAGTAGAGAAATTTAGAATATTATCGTAAGATTTGCCCCTTTCTAATGCTGAAAACTCAGCTAATCCACACCGTAGTTGCCGAATGGTATATAACGTTATCTTTCTTTTTATTTATTTTATTTTATTTTTCCTTTTTTATATATACCTCTACCTCGGGACAGGAGGCCGTCAGTCGTGGCCTGAGACTGAAGCCCCGAGATTATCGAGTGAAGCTTTGAGGTGTTGGTTGCTTCACGTTTGTTTATACACGTCACTTTCTGGAGAGGGCAATGACTGTTTGTGTTACTTTACAAAACTTTATTTAGAAATATGAGAAGAAAAAGCATTAGCCTACTTAATCCTACCCTATGCTATAACAGCATTATATTTAAGACAAAATACTTCAGTTACAGCGAATCTACTCAAAGATTCCTTTTTGGTTAAAATCCGATTTGGTAACTTTATTCTCTGGGTTATCATTCTCATTATATTCAATAATTCAGTAAATTCCCCAAACAATCAATCATTAAAATCACATAACATATATCTGTAAAAATGAAGTCACAATTCTTACTCCACGACTTGCCTAATGCATGAATTATGTATGCTAGAGGATTTCACGTTAGTACAGAAATGAGAGTCAACTCATTGCCAGCAGGAATACCAACCCCACAGTACAGTCATACATGTAGCTTCCATCTTTTCTCAGCAGGATCTAGCCAGCAATGGCGATACTTTTTTGGGAGAGTGTACATTACACCATTACCCTGCTATATCAACATCAACTATAGTTATCAGGTATAATAATATGTTTTATGCCAAAGTACATGTATGGCGTGAATAATTAAGTAATATATATATTATGCCATAGTACATAAGTATAATATAGATTTGATATTCTAGCCTAAAGTTAAGAAGGATTTGATATTCTTGGAATATTTTTTTCTAGTAACCATTCTTCACTTAACTTTTGCCTCTTATTTCCAGAATGTCGTCTCCCGACCAGGACGAAACTCTTATCAGCATGGTGGGCACTTAAGTATCTTTAGATATAATTATGATACTGTCCAAACAAACGGCTCCGTAGCACGGAACGGAGCTTATCTCTTCCGTAGCCCTACCTCCGTATAGTTCGTGACGTCATTAACGGATGTCGGATCCGTATATACGGGCTAATGTGAACCGGGCATAACTAAACCCCCATATCCTGCACCCAGGCCCAGGACCCGTAAGGCCTTCGTATTAAGATGATTAAGTTCATCACTATCCTTTTAACACAGGCTCAGTAAATCAGTTCGTCTGTATACATGGTTATAAATAACAGAAGCCTGGAAAAATATTTGGTATCATTCAATGACAGACTGAGTGTAAAATAAAGTGGTGGATAAAAGTAATTATTCATTATAATATCGGAGGTCTACAACAATATGATTATCACCCAGCAGTAAGCACCCACCTCCACCAGCACCACTACCTGTCTACCTTGTAACATCACCTCAGTCTGGCCTCAGCCACAGGAGGGATCACATCACGCCCCACACACTCCTCTTCTCCCTCGCTTTGTGACCAAACATGGCTTGGTCTATACTCTCAAGACACCTGTTGGTAAGTTGATGTCTTATTTTTAAAATATCGATTACCACCAAGACCAAAGTGAATGTTTAGCATGAAAACAATACAATGAGGTAAAAGGCTGGTATTATTAATATAAAAGGCATATGGTAATATACAGATATTATTAATAGGCTATAGTATGGTTATTAAAATGGGAACTAGCGCTATGCCCAAAAGGATACTTTTGACAAGAAGGTAACTATGGTAGTGATAGAGGAAGTAGATAGAGAAAGGATTAGACATTATATTGGTGCTATACTGTATGTGTGGGAAAGGTAAGTACATGTAAAGAAATGCACGAGGTGTAGGATGTAAAACGTAGAGAACTCACTAAGCAAAGGGGGAGGCCTATCATTTAGGTCTTATGAACACATAGGTTTACGGTCTCTATCTTCACTCCTTTAAACCGCTTGTCCCTTTTGTAAACATAATTTATCTCATATTTTATATGATGGTGAAAGAAAACCTTCTTAAGGCCTGGATACCCCTGTAGGACGAACGGAAAGATGACATAGAGGTGGGACAACAAACATGGAATAAATAATTAAATAGAAAGGCAGAGAGGTGGCCCAAACCCTTAATATCCTGACCACAACGTCCAAAGTAATGACCCTCCAGGCCTCATACGGGGTATGATTGCACCAACATCTGATAATATCGAAAGTTCCAAGAAAATGTTATTGGCTCATGAAATTCAAGGTACCTGCTATGACTAATATTCCAGGAACGAGAAGGAGACAAGAAAAAACTGTGACAGTGAATACCCCGAAATATTAAGAACCCTGAGGCACACACACACACACATATACAGTATATATTCTCACACATACACACATATATATTCTCACACACACACACCAAAAGTTTACTGTACACACACTCTCCCTCCCCCTCTATCTCTTCCTTTTTCTCTCACACACGGATTTACACACACGCACGGATTTACTCACACACACCTACAGAGAGAGAGAGAGAGAGAGTAGGATGGCGAAAGTGGTGGATGACAAAACCTGTTTCTCTTTCTGTTCAAGTGGTCAAGCACGTTCATGTGCGTCCCTCTGTGGGTGTGTGTGTGTGTGTGGGTGTTAGACAGACAGACAGCAGTAAGCTAACACCCTTCACCCCAAGCCTCACTTCCTATAACGGTTTCCTTCAAGGCCACATTCTCCTTCCGCGCATAAATTGTTAACTGGAAATATTCGCGTTGTCAATTCATGTGCTTAGAAAAGATTTGAGGATGAAAGATACAAACACCTTAGGTATGAAAGACCCTGTAGCACGAGGTGGAAGGTGATAGTGTAGTGGAACATTACGTATGAAGGGAAATGAAGAAAAAGGGAGAAGGGGTTTATGAAGGTCAACAACAAAACACTTCTCTTAATCTTAACCAAGGTATAGGCCAGGAAACAGGAGCAGATTAAGGACCCTGTAATCGTGTATGAAAATTGGAGGCTCCTGATTCCTCCTGACCATGCCACGAAGCAAGCTCTTTTCATTATTATAGTTTGTGTTTTGTGGCAATATATGGAGGACTCATTTCTCTCCAATTTTCTGACTGCATCACAGGGTATCTTAACAAAATTAATGGTGGTCCTGTTGTTTGGAATATTTGAAGGAATCGGTTGCTCCCACGTTGCTTCTGATTTACCAACATTATATTACCCCCTTAATGCTGCCCCGGGGCCTGCCACTTGATGTGGTTTGTCGACACCTGCTGAACCATCAGGTTCTGGAGGAACTTCTGGTACGCCACCCTCGTTTTGGTGGATTTAAGTAGGTCATAATGTAAATATTTGTCTGTATTCATGTGCTTCATTCTGTTATGTGTGTGTGTGTGTGTGTGTATTCATTGGATTCTCATAGGTCCCGCCTACCTTTATGTTGTCTGCCTGTTGGTTGACGCTACGGTACAATGAAAAAATAATAAGAGGGTCGTTAGCAGTGGACGTTTTTTTGTCTATGTAACCCTCCAAACACAGCAACAAAACGCAGCCCTTACTCGTATACTGAGGTGGTCTGTTTCCTTTAGTTCGAATCATTATTCCTCCGATGTATTCAATAATGATCCCCTTAATTAACTGACAATTTATATATATCCTATAAACATGATATATATAATAGCAACTATTATTATAATTACTACTGTAACTATAATTGTTTGTGCTATTATTATTATTATTATTATTATTATTATTATTATTATTATTATTATGTTTGATGATACTCGACAGGTGGTGTTGGTGGTAATGGTGTGGGTGTGTAGTGAGGTAATGAGCCGACCACAGACACCCGAGACGAGGGACGAAGCCGAATTAGTAGGACAAGAGGTGGAAGAGCCACTCATCCCGGCAGACCTTTACGGAGCACAAGTGGGGGAGATCCTTGCTTTTTCCAGCCATTTCCGTGTTGAGTGAGTCACTATGTGTGTATTTGTGAGCGCGCGATTCTAGGTCAAGTGAGTAGCTGTTTGTGTGTGTATGTATGCATGCGCATTTCTAGGTCGAGTACGTTACTGTGTGTGTGTGTGTTTGTGTGTGTGCTTTCGATTCAAGTGTGTGTGTGTGTGTGCTTTCGATTCAAGTGAGTCGCTGTGTGTGTGAACTGAGTCAAAATGTGTGGGTGTATGTGCAGGGTTTTGTACTTATTTTTTTCGGGTGAAATAACACTTTGTATACCTCATAAACATTGGTGAAATTGTATTTTCTCCATCATTGAATGTCTAATTAAGTTTTTGGTATACATAATGCAACCCTAAACAGACTACAGCAAACATGTGCAGAGTTATGTAAAGTACGTACGTATCTACTACTTATAAACACTGGAATGAACAGGATGCTAAATAATTATGTATCCATAGTCATATTACTCTGTAGGGAATCGGTGGATCTTTGCCACGAGAAAAGGAGAATAGCTTTTCATGTTCGCCACGATTAAGAAAAAAGAAAGGTACAGTGAATATAAAAAAAATATGGGTGCATAGGCGATACGATGTCTTCCAAAAACATTGACACTAGTAATGATATTGTGAGTGGGTTGGTATGGTTTGCTGTAACAAGTTCGGAAGGCTCAATTGAACCACTGGGCCAATGTTTTAGAATATCGTTCACGGAACCCGCACCAAATTCTTGTTGGACAGCGGTATCATATTTCTGTTAGATATAAGAGACATCACTCAATCAACAGGTGGAGCTGTTGTAGCTATTTATACATGTAGCTATATATACATGTAGGTGGAGTTGTTGTAGCTATACATGTAGTTTTACAGGTGGAGGTGTTGTAGCTATATATACATGTAGTTTTACAGGTGGAGGTGTTGTAGCTATATATACATGTAGTTTTACAGGTGGAGGTGTTGTAGCTATATATACATGTAGTTTTACAGGTGGAGGTGTTGTAGCTATATATACATGTAGTTTTACAGCAAAAGTTCACAGCAAGTCGACTCACATGGCGTGAGTCAGTTGGTTTAGCAATACTTTACAGAGAATAGTTTCCATAATGTCAATTATATTAATAACCTTATTATTTTAATTAAATCTAGTGTTGGCTTGGAAAATAATTTCATATAATAATTTAGTCCATAGCCGTCAGAATATTTTTGAGCCGCCAGAATATGTTGGGAAATATAGCCTAATAATTCTGAATGACCCAAATGCAACTTCCTTACTACTAGCTAAACTCTCTCTCTCTCTCTCTCTCTCTCTCTCTCTCTCTGTATAATATATAAATATATTGAGAGAACTGGGGTGAGTAAGAAGGCCACCAAGATGGAGGAAGGTTAGGCAGCAGGAAGGAAGTTCTAGTTACAGTGAGGTTATGCTGAAATATTTATATTTTATTTTCACACGTCAGTTTATAACATGTTCTGACGCATTTTCTATATTTGTTTATGCTATGAACTTAATATATTTACGAAAGTATTTTTTTACCAACTCTATGAGTAAGGAAAAAATTGTAATAAACATTATTTAAATACATATTTGGTAGCCAATCTCTGATCAGTATTGCCAGACCAACAGACTGACATGATATGAGTAGACCATCAGCGAACTTATGCTGACGACTGTACAACACAACAGTAATGTGGATACGTGACATACATACATACATACACATACATACATACATACACAGGTGCTACAGACGACATACCACGGGTGGCCGACCATGTTATTCACTGTCTGTCTCTCATAATAAATTACCAACTTCATAATTATTGTGTATGAACAATTATTATTATATTCATATCAATAGGGCATAATTATGATGTATGTTACCAATTGGATACTGGCAGTTGGTGTTATATGATACAAATGTTTCAGAGACCTTCGTACTGTTATCCAAATTGTTTGATTCATACTGTGCACTGATAATGTTATACCCACTGTCCTGTACAGCCACAATCAAATATCCACCCACACTTTCCTTCCATCGTTCAAATAAATCAGTATCATATCAAAATATAATCATACAACAACTTTCGTCAACTCAACCCCCTCATTTATTATTATGAGGTGCTGCAAAATCATACACGTGTTGTTCTTTATTACCAAGATATTTACTACGATGGAAGGAAAGTGTCGGTGGATATTTGATTGTGGCTGTACATACAATAGTTGTTGTTTCACTGAATTAAAAATATAATTCAATAAATTTAGAATTAATTACATTTTAAAAATGTACTATAGTTTATGCATACTTGAATTAAATTTGTCGTGATTTCCTCAGCTCTAAGAAGAAGAAGAAACCCAAGTCTGGTCCCCTAGCATCTGCCTTTGTGACCGGGCCCGAGCTTAACCTAGGAGGCCCTCAAGTGAATGTAGCCGCCCCTCAGCTTACCGTGGGAGGTCCTGCCGTTACCTTCAACCGTCCTGCCCAGGTGGTCCCAGCAGTACCACCTCAGTAGACGACAATTGCACTACCACAGTTTCATGTGTCCTCTGGTTTAGTTATGGTTTCGTACACTCGTGATACATAATTTCTGACCAGAGTGTGAGGAGCAGAAAGATTCGAATCACCTGGTATTGTTCATTTCCCCACCCAGTACACCTATAGAGGCTGAGTTCGAATGCAGGGTAGCCTATGTGTGGTGCCTGCCATTCGTCTCTAGTCAAAGATTGCGTATCACGAGTGTACGTCCTCTGGTTTCCTAAAGGTTTTCATCTGTCCTCTGGTTTATAGTGGCGTAGACAAGAAGAAAATATCCGTGATGTTGACGATAGTGTGGCAGCGGAACTTTGACTCCATTAAACACATTACAGTGCCATTGTAGCAATACCACACCCTCGTCAACACCACAATTGTTCTTACTTACGACCCATATAGTGTCGTCTGCGCTCTGGCTTAGCTGTTTCATCTGTCTTTCACCACGGGTTCAATGGATGAGAGGACACTTGCAACACTTGGGAGGCGGGAACCTACATGTGCCGAGAATGAAGGAAGGACAAATTATCATAGATCATTCATTTGTTTTCCCTTTCTTCTCTCATTATTCTTGAAGGCTGAATATCATTTGCTGAACTGGAGGGCTAATGATTCCTCCAAACTATACCACAAAACATACCAGTATATTAGTAATGAGTAGCGAATCTGTTTTGTGATATAGGTTGGAGGAATAAGCAGCAATCCACTTTACCGTCAATGGAGCATTGCCTTAAAAACAGTAAATAAAATATGGTGCAAAATATCAATTACTTAAAAGGCTTAGTGAATATACATCTGGCATTTATTATTGTTTATCTGTTTGTTTATCTGTTTGGTTGTCTGTTTATTTGTCTGTTAATCTGTTTATTGGCTTAGTCATTAATCATGCTATCATTTTATAATTGCTTTAAGCGGAGATCGCGTGTTGTTGGTGAAATGGTGGGTTACTGATTCCTCCAAACTATGCCAGGAAACACACAACCCCAATGTTACTATATAATGGGAGATCTGTTTCGTGACATAGTTTGCAAGATTCAATTCCCCTCCAGTAGTTTCTCACCTTAATCTGTCTGTGACTTATAAAAACAAATTATGCCAAAGTAAAAATATGATTAAACTTAATCCTACATAATGTTAATGTTTCCTTCGCCATCACCGCAGCCAGCCAGGGGAAATGTAATTGAAATATTCATTGATGGTCCAAGTGATGCAGTCAGGAAGTTGGAGGTTAAGGGGGAAGTTTTGTGTTGGTAATTCTGGAGCAACTGATTCCTCCAAACTATTCCAAGTAACAGGATACCATTATTGTTGCTCTTCTTATCCTGTTTCCTGGCATAGTTTGGAGTAATCAATGTACCAAAAGTGAATTCACCCCCTAAAGAGTCCTTCAGACATTGCCTCGAAACACCACCTCTATGGAAGGAGAATGTTTCGTGGCATAGTCAGGAGGAATAAGTAGCCACCAGACCAAGTCTCATACACGATCACAGGGTTACATGGGGATCGGCTGCTTTTAGTACAGTTGGACACATGAATGGGTGGTACAGCCCAAGTGAAAGATGGCCAATTTCTCCCAATATCAAGTTCTTTAGTGCCAAATAGGAGACATCAGGGGCAGAAGTCAGTATTGAGGATGGTAATAAAAAGCAAGTACCTGATAATAGACAATGATTACTCAAATGGGACAAGTATATTTCACCTGGGCTGTATCACCCATTCATGTGTCCAACTGTACATTAGGGCGCCTTCATTCCTCCAAAGTATGCCAGGAAACGGGACCAGAATAACAAATATCATGGTGTCTTGTTTCTTGATATAGTTAGGAGGAATCATTTGCTCCATATTAACCAACACTGTCCTACCTTCTTATAAGAAAACATAAAAATTGCAGCATAACCTAGGATGTAAATTGATGAAGCTATTGTTTTATTCAGTTACGGTGATTAAAGCAGGATGTGGTTTACTCTCCATCCAGGGTTATCCATATTCATTCTAATAATATTTTTTTACAATCAAAGCCCAAAATAAATATCTTGGATGAAGTCACCAATGAAGTTAGGTTGGTTAAGTTGGTGTATAACTCCGGTTAAACATTAAACATTGCACATACAGTAATTATTTCAACAAAACATACTGTTCAAGGAATTAAAGGTAGGATTATGTCATATATATATGAATAGCTTTCAGTTAATATAGCCTGAGTAGTGATATATATGAAATGGTACTATGCACTTAACACCTTCAAACTGCTATCCCATTATTTGCAGCCACTCTGCCATAGAACAGGGATCGAACCAAATATTTGCCATTCTAAATAATTTCATATTTAATTTTATATTACAGGTATTTAATTTCATATTTTATATCACAGGTATTTTCATTGCATTAACATTTGGGTTTTTTTAAGTAATAATTTTAATATTTCTCGTATAGTAAAACTATATTTTGCATAATATTACCTACCAGTACAGATAATTAATTATATATCTCTCAGTCTACGCCTCAAATATAATATCGCTTACTCCATAGTGAAAATATATTAATTAGATAAGCGGCAAATGATTTTTTTTTCATTTCACGCCCCAGAGTATCACAAAATATATATATATATATATAAATATATATATATATATAATCACAAAATACAATAACTGTACGACGAATTGCAGCTAAGTTGTTTGTCCAGCTTCCTTCTGTGTGTACCGGCATACAGTGGTGTGTGTCATATTTCACCTCGGCACTATTAATGGGGAAGTTTTGTGTTGGTAAATCTGGAGCAACTGAATCCTCCAAACTATTCCAAGCAACAGAACACCATTATTTTTGTTCATCTGGTCCTGTTTCCTGGCATACTTTGGAGGAATCATGGCACTCCAATGTAACAAAAAAGAATTACCACCTTAATAGTAGCACGATCCTTGGAAGTCGAGGCTTCATCAACACATTATTGTTAAGGGGGTGCGGGAGTAGGGGACAGGCTTGGGGGGGGGGGTGCAGGAATAGTGGGACAGGCTTGGGGTGGGTAGAAAGCCTGTCCCCTATTCCCGCACCCCCCGAACCCCCCCAAGCCTGTCCCCCTACTCCCACACACCCCAAAACCCCCCCAAACCTGTCCCCTACTCCCGCACCCCCCACAAGCCTGTCCCCTTATTCCCGCACCCCCTTAAACTAAAGCGACTGTTTTCGATTCAATATTCTTAGAGGTAATAATTTGTCGTATGAAGTGCAACAATAATTATCCACAAGGTTATTCATAATTACCAATATTTTCTAACCTATCACGTCTACACTGCATTCAGTACGACTTGCAGAACAAAAAAAGTTTTAAGAAGTGGCTATGGCTATGGTGATTGGAGTAAAGATTTGAAAGAAGCTAGGGTTGTATTAGCGAATACTTAGAAGATAGGTACTAAAAGTTTAAGAAGTCAAGCCCGAACATCTCTTTTATACCTTGTTACTGGTGCCCACTTACCCTCACATTGTTACTGGTGCCCACTTACCCTCACATTGCGCCATCTGCCTATACATTACAGTAATTTTCTGAAAGGTTTCATATATTTCATCCTGAGGGCCTGAACCTGTGTATACCATAGTTACAGTAAAGTCTCACCTAAAACACACACCCACACAACCCCACCCGGCTGGCATACGAACGTCACACACCAGACTCACTCTCTGTTCTTTCCTTTTCTTCTTCGTTTCTGCCTCCAAGATTTTTTTCGTTCTTTCCTTCCTTCCTTCTTTACTTTTCGTTCCTCCCTTCTTTCATCATCATACCTTTTTCCTTCCTTTCATATTTCTTTCCGCCAACTTAATTAACCACTCAGTGACACACACACACACACACACACACACACACACACACACACACACACACACACACACACACACATATATACCAGGTAACTATATTTGCTGGAGGTAAATGTCTTAATGGTGTAAAATACCGAGTAGTCTGTTTTCTGCTATAGTTTGCATGAATCAGTAGTCCATCGAGGCACCCCTCAAAAAAAAGGAAAAACAAAATATATCACCTTATTGCGTATAACTTATCCAAAACTTTTCCTTCCTAAACTCATTGTGACAGCAAGTCTGCCGAAACATACAAGATGAACAATTGTTTCTAGTGAAGTGGATGGCTACAGATTCCTTCAAACAATGTCAGGAAACAGACCACTTCAGTATATGAGTAGGGAGTGTGTTTTCTTGCATTGTACATAGGACCACGTAGATTCCAATTTGACCAAAAACAGATGATAGTTACAATATACGCTTTAGAAATGTCGTTTTGAAATTGTACACGGATACACACTGATTGTGTTGTTTCAGCCTACCCGTGCCTTATGGAAAACCTCACACACACAAGCATGCTTCCATACACATAGACACAACCTTACCATCTGTGACTCTCTCTCTCTCTCTCTCTCTCTCTCTCTCTCTCTCTCTCTCTCTCTCATGGGAAGAGAAAAGGGCTGCAAGATACGGTACTAGTGAAATATTTTGAAATTTACTAAAACAGAAGTGAACACACACACACACACGAACACACACACACACATGTGAAGGCTGTTGGGGTCTTGATAGCAAGCACAAAGGAAAAAGATGTAAAAGAGAAACAGTTGAAGAATTGACAGAGGGTGGCTGGGGGCCGAAGGGGCGCCAAGCCACGAGGAGAAAGTATGTTGGTAAGTTTGGCTGGAAGGCTTGTCAATCAACCTGTCACTTACCTGTACTGACTCACTCTATAGTGATTGACAACGTAACATAAAATCCACTTCCAATAATGAGACGAGGGAAATGCTCAACCACCGACCTTCCACTTGGGCACATGCACCAAGGAGGTCGGAGCAAAACAATCCATTTTTATCGGTAATGGCACTCCTTCGTTTCCCCAGTCAGTCACTTTCAATTCTTCGGCAGTCCCTTCTTTCATTCTGGTTCCTTCGTGCTTGATATCCCTCCTCTCTGACTAAAGTTCTGCCTCCCCCCTTGTCCTACAGGTTCTTACAGACCTTAGGATGATCTTCTTTCATCAACCTCAATTTATCTTCCTTTTCATGTCATATTAAGATTTCTTCATTCCTTCATCATGTTTGACGAAGGATTGATGGAGGACACTCACTGACTTAGCTGGAGGAAATATGGACCAGGAAGGAGATTGTAGGACGGTAGATAGGCTGTAAAAATATGGTATGGAGGAAGGAGGTAGGCAGGAGTTGTGTGAGAATGATTGTCGACAATGAATTGAGTTGGAAAAAGATAGGAGGGCGAGGGGAAAAATTGGACTCTGGAAAAGTTACAGAAAGCCAAGTGGATTGTTGTTCATTGTGGCGAATATGTACTGATTCTTTCTAAGTTGTTATAAGATTAGATAAAACTTTAGGGTACATTCCTCGGGGTCAACCCTCACTGTGTGAGCGAGAGGTAAGAAGGAATTTGAGGAGGGTAGGGGGGTGCCTGTACAAGAGAGGTGAGATTTTTCTTCATGATGAGGTGAGAGATGAGTGAAATCTTTAATTAAAGTACGAAAATACACTCGATTATCAATAATTTATATATTGACATTCGTGTCAATTATCAACATCATTAAAGGTTAGATCAACTTTTTTATAATATGAAGTAACACAAAAACAACAAAGGTAACATTATTGTATACTTTATTCGATTTTATTCAATGGTTATTATCAAGCACTGTCCCACCCAGACTGCAAATCCACCACACATGTCCCTGGTTATTACATCTCTTCTTTTACATTTCTTCAGACGAGGCTGATGAGGTACTTTCATTTCAGTTGTTATATTTATGAATTTACCTAAATATGTTGAGAAGCCTTAAGTAAGTTTATTGGTAAATTGTGAACATGTATATGTTGCTTTATTTGTTTTTCGAAATTTGCGAATTCATTTTGTAATAAATCAAAAGTTGCTGGTGCTTAAAATCATATGTTGTTTACGGTAAAGTTATATTACTGGTCATGTTGATTTGTTTCTTGGACACGTGTCTATGATCCTGATGTGATGCTTATGATCTTGATGTGATGTTTAATAATCATGTGGTGTTTATGATCATGTGATGTTTATCATTGAATGTTAATCATTATAGTGATGATTATAATCATATTATGATTGTAGTGATGTAGTCACTTAAAGTGTTTACCATCATGTGTGTGTTACTGATCATGTGGTTGTGATGATCAAAATGTTGTGGTGTTTATTATTATGTGGTGACGTTTACTTTACCTTACATGTGCGTTTTGTGTTGTTCACAGATACGTATTGCCCACTGCACATCAAATAATTTGCAATGAGTGCCAAGAAGCGGAAGTAAATTAAAGATTATATTCTCTTTGGATTCGTGTCCGTCCAAAAGGGTGACACAGAGATACCACAGTGTGTGATATGTTACAAGACTCTGAGAAAATTATATGGAATGCGGTCCTCACGCTTGGAACGCCACTTGAGGACAACACACCCTTCTCTAACTGACAAGCCCAAGGCATTATTTGAAGAAAAGAAAAAAAAAAAAAAAAAAAAACTTGAAGCAAGCTAAGTGGGTCATTTCGGCAACAAACTTCCAAGGTTGTTGAGGCTTCCTATGAGATCGCCATGTTGATTGCAAAGAGCAAGAAGAGTCATAACATTGGAGAGTCTCTCATAAAACCAAGTATACTCAGTGCAGGGGAAAGATAGTGCAAACAAGCTTTCCCAAATTTCTCTGTCAAACGATACAATCAAGGGAAGGATCGATGAATTGTCTCAAGATATCAAAGATCAAACTCTCGACCAAGTAAGAGCCTTTCCTGCTTTTGTCATCCAGTGTGATGAAGCGACTGATATCGCTCAGTGTTCTCAGTTACTGATGTATGCTTGTTTCGTGTCAGGTAAAAATATAAAAGAGGAAATTCTGTTCTGTCACCCCATGGAAAGTTACACAACAACAGAAGCTATTTTTCATGATGCATCACACTTTCTTGGGACTCGTTGGTAGGGGTGTGTACTGATGGAGCTCCAGCCATGCTTGGTCTGTAGTCTGCGTTAGTCACAAAGGTGAAAGATAAAAAAATCCTTCTATAATAGGTACACACTGCATACTTCATGGTGAAGCCTTAGCATCCAGAACTTTGCCTGCTTAAACAAGGGATGTCCTTAACGTGGCTATTAAGGTAGTCAACTTCATCAAAGCTGGAGCCTTAAACAGTCGTCTCTTCAAACTGCTGTGTAAGGATATGGAATCGGAACATGAAGCCTTGCTTTTTCACACGAACTTACGATGGCTATCAAAAGGGAACATGCTTGGATGACTTTATGAGCTACGAGAAGAAGTATCAATATATCTAGATTCACAGCAGAAGGTACACCATCATGACAAATTCCAGTCTGAAGGCCATCAGATAACTCTAGCTGACCTGGTGGACATTTTTGAAGCATTGAATGCTGTGAAACTTAAACTACAAGGAAAAAACATCAACATCGTCATGCACCATGACACCATTCGAGCCTTCATGGCCAAACTCGACCCCTGGAAATGTCGAATTCAGCAGGGAAATATAGCAAGTTTTAGGAACTTAAATTCTGCTCTCGCTCTCACAAATAATCGCTCATCTAAATGATTTGAAAGCAGAATTCATCAGATACTTCCCAGATATAGACGACAAGCGTGAAGCCTGGAAATTCATCAGGAACTTTTTTCACTGTGAAGTAGCTGATGTTGCTGATGAAGTCCAAGAGGAGAGTCTTGAGTTGAAGTTCAACTCCACAGCTAAGGAAGACTTCAGAGATCTGGATTTGGAAACGTTTTGGGTCAAGTACCTTCCTGTTTACTCTCTGATCTCACATCAGGCTCTTCGGATTTTAAAAATGTTTGGATCCACGTATGTATGAGAAACTGCATCTTCCACGCTCGTTGCCATCAAGACCAAGTACAGAAACCGCCTGAACGTTGAAGGGGACTTACGTTGTGCACTCTCAAGCATTCGACAAAGGTATTTAAGATCTGGTAGCTAGGAAACAGTATCAAATATCTCACTAATGTGACTAATTCTTGCTTAGTAAATGGACAGAAAAGGCATTTGATTTTTTTATTTTTCTTAAAATCTAGGAGTGAAATTTGTTTATAGATGCAAGGGGGGCGTGGAGGGAAAGAACAGTTCCTAGAGAGGGCGTGGTAGTAAAAAGGATAAGAACAACTGACTTACACAATAACTGCGTAAAAGTCATGAACCAGAATGCTCTTTGTTAAATGAAACAATACCTGTAAATACTTTCATATTGCATGAGGCAATGGTGGCATATGTTGAAAGAAAACAAAATTACAACCTATATTCCATTATTCAAGACCGTTCTATGATGGGTAACGTTTCTTTTGAATCACCCTGTGCGTGTGAGGAGAGGCCAGGGTAATTGAGCCTGACACACACTGGCTTGTCAACAGTATTCTATTTTTTTTTTTTTTTTTTTTTTGCGGATTATTTAAGGACTGACGTTGACTCTAGTCTCGTTACCCCACAGTTGTTTTGATAATCGAAGAGGATTAAGAGTTGGTTGAAAACCACTAAACTGGTAATGGTATTGAAGACTGAGGCTGGAAATATTCCCTCTCCAACATGTTGGTTGTCTGATGACCTGAAGATGTGTAAGGTGGTGCAGTGAGTCAGTTCACGAGGCAAGGTGTAGGCTATGTGGAGAGTCACACTAACTTCAATCTTATAGCAGAAGACAGTGAAGGCCAATACGGCTTCAAATTCAACGGTGTGAATATATATATATGCACACAGAGAAGAGCGATATAGGTAAATGAGAGAGATATAGAGCAAAAAGTATTATTTTTGCTACCTAGAAACAGATGACATACCAAGGGATTCATAATAAAATACCAAACATTCAATACAACAGGCAAATTAAGAGTATTCAGAATATTACAAAGTTGCTATCATGTGAGGGATAATGTGAGCCTTGATATTTGACACTACGTTTATAAACTGTTAAATAGATACGGGGGATATAGAAGCGTGTATAAGTAGTTGAGGTATTAAAAAAAAAAAAACACTTGCCACATGTCATATGAAGGTATTCACATTTGCTTCATAATTATAATAAAGAGAATTCTGGCTCAAGATTGTTATGCAGTTATTGTGTAAGTATTTTACAATGCTTAGGGCTTGATAATATCCATTGAATACAATACTAATAAAATATAAATTAATGTTACCACGTTTGTTTTTGTGTTACTTCATATTATTAAAAAGTTGTTCTAACCTTTAATGATGTTAATAATTGACACGAATGTCAATATATAAATTATTGATAACCGGGTGTATTTTCGTACTTTAATTAAAGATTTCACTCGTCTCTCACCTCATCATGAAGAACTTTTCACCACTCTTGTATACGCACCCCCCTATACCCTCCTCTAATCCCTCCTTACTTCTCCCTCACACAGTGAATGGTTCAAGCGAGTGGAGTTCACTACTAGTGTTTCGGGGTTAATATCTTGGCCAATGTTGACAACGCTGGGTGGGCCTCAAGGGAGTGTGGCCAGCTGTATATTTTTAGTTGAATTTGTCTTAATTGGATTGCATTACATTTACTGCATTTACAGTAAGTGAAGGAGCTGCATATTATACTCAGGCAAACAAAATATAGGACATAATACATGAAGACAATAAATGAGAAAAAATGGGAAGAAGTATAGGGAAAGGTTGAAGGAAGAAGGAGAGAAAATGAGGACATGAGGAAGGAAGGGAATGATCCCTGAAAGATCAATTAGGACCCTAATTCCCCTTAGGTATTACCGAGAGAGAGAGAGAGAGAGAGAGAGAGAGAGAGAGAGAGAGAGAGAGAGAGAGAGAGAGAGAGAGAGAGAGGCTGCAACATCAGTATTTCCACTGAGATGAAAGAGAATACTTTAAGCTATGATAAAGTGGGAATGGGAGGGGGTAAGGGAGAGGGATGAGAGGGAAACGGAGAGGCAGTGTAGAACGGAAATGTGTAAAGTAAAGAGGGAGAAATGGAAGAGTATGAGAGGGAAGTGGTGAAGCTGAAGGATGAGAGGAAACGGAGTAGGAAGTCTGGAAGGGAAATACTGAGAAATGAAAGGTGGAAGGAGAGAGTATGAGAGAAACGGAAACTTGAAGAAGGATGGTTTGAGGGAGAAGGTGAGGCAAAGTGAAGGTTAAACAGGGTATAAATGAAACAACAGTAATACAAGGTGAGGTATGTTATGTTAAGGGAACAGTAAGTATGCTTTGGTACAACCGCAATCCAAAATTTGTATCCAGGTCTTGTTGAAGTTTCGAATCCTTTGACATACTAGTGAACCAATTACAACGCTTATCCTATTTCATATTTGCTTGAGCTCGCTTAATTACTCGATCAGGCTATTCGAAGCAAGCCTGGATACATATTTTGGATTGCTAGTGTACAGTCGGCAGCATAAATTCGAGTCCATCTCATGTACTTAATATTGCTAGTATGACCAGATAGTTGCATTCTGAACCAGTTTTTATTCCAACAACATACGTAATTTACCATATGAGAACTATATCTGTCATCTCTGCATAAAAATTGTATTACAACATCACTATAGCTAATACATACACAGGTGGAAATGAAGTGAACTTATGCTGCCGACTGTACATTAGAGAGACTTGATTCATCCAATGTTTACCAGGAAACACGACAACACTAATAAAAACAATGTTGTCCTGTTGCTTGGAATATTTACGAGGAATCAGTTGCTCCAAATTTACCAACACTGTATTTCCCTCTTAAGGCGAGGCAAGGTGTAGGGTGGGTGAGGCAGGGTGTAGGGTGTGTGAGGCAAGGTGTAGGGTGTGTGAGGCAAGGTGTAGGGTGGGTGAGGCAGGGTGTAGGGTGTGTGAGGCAAGGTGTAGGGTGTGTGAGGCAAGGTGTAGGGTGGGTGAGGCAGGGTGTAGGGTGTGTGAGGCAAGGTGTAGGGTGTGTGAGGCAAGGTGTAGGGTGGGTGATGCAGGGTGTAGGGTGTGTGAGGCAGGGTGTAGGGTGGGTGAGGCAGGGTGTAGGGTGGGTGAGGCAAGGTGTAGGGTGGGTGAGGCAGGGTGTAGGGTGGGTGAGGCAGGGTGTAGGGTGTGTGAGGCAAGGTGTAGGGTGTGTGAGGCAGGGTGTAGGGTGTGTGAGGCAAGGTGTAGGGTGGGTGAGGCAGGGTGTAGGGTGTGTGAGGCAAGGTGTAGGGTGGGTGAGGCAGGGTGTAGGGTGTGTGAGGCAGGGTGTAGGGTGGGTGAGGCAGGGTGTAGGGTGGGTGAGGCAGGGTGTAGGGTGGGTGAGGCAAGGTGTAGGGTGTGTGAGGCAAGGTGTAGGGTGGGTGAGGCAGGGTGTAGGGTGGGTGAGGCAAGGTGTAGGGTGTGTGAGGCAGGGTGTAGGGTGTGTGAGGCAAGGTGTAGGGTGTGTGAGGCAGGGTGTAGGGTGTGTGAGGCAAGGTGTAGGGTGGGTGAGGCATGGATATTGGTGAGAGCATTGAGAGAGATGGACGGATATTAGATACGAAGGTCAGGTCAGTCAGACTTTATCACGGCAGGCAGGAAGGCAGGCAGGTAGGTAGGAAAGTAGGTCGGTAGTAAGGTAGGCAGTCAGGCTGTTAGGTAGGTAGGTAGGTAGGTAGGATGAAAGGTGGTTAAGTATGAAGGGAGGTAGGAGAGTTGGTTGATAGAAAGGGAGGTAGTCAGGCTGTTAGGTAGGTAGGTAGGTAGGTAGGATGAAAGGTGGTTAAGTGGGAAGGGAGGTAGGGGAGTAGGTCGGTAGTCAGGGAGGTAGTCAGGCTGTTAGGTTGGTAGGTAGGATGAAAGGTGGTTAAGTGGGAAGGGAGGTAGGAAAGTAGGTTGATAGTCAAGCTGAAAGGTATGTAAGATCACTATTATTATCACTATTTCTATCCAACCAATATCACCATCACTATCATTATCTACTATATCCATTCAGCGTCTGTCCTCACCATTTTCCCTCCCCAACTTTCCAAACAAAGTCTATCGTCAGCACCAAACACCTCGAAGGTTCACTCAATAATTTCTGGGCCTCCAAGAGTCACAGGTTACTGACAGCCTACAGTCCAGAGGTTGAAGTATATAATTATTATAAAAACAAAAATGATATCCGAGATGTCAGTTATCAGAAAGTCCCTCCTTCACTTCCAACCTATCACACAAACCGAGGATACACCAATCGCCAGAAAACTATCCACAATGCTACAGAGAAGAACTCCCCTTCACTCTCCAACAGCCCATTTGACGATTATGTTCTATGTTCTTCTTTCTCAATCCCATCTTCCAGCACCTCGTGTGTCTTCACAGTCATTCGTATCTCTTAATATCTTCATCTACCCTCCCAGCCCCTTCCAGCTTCTATCTTCTCCCAGCCATCCACGTATATTCACTTCTTCTGACTATTCATCACCTTTATAACACTCAGTCCCTTCTATATATCAGCCCAGTCATTTCCAGGTCCTCTCTCCTCCCAGCCCCACCAGCCCCACTCAACCCCACTTAGCTGCCCCTTCTAGCACCTCTCCTCTCCCAGCAGCATCTCAGCCGTAATGTATGATGGCGCACCAACCAACTCGTCCACTTTCCGCTACACACAAACTTGGACCCTTTACCGCTGAACTTGTGAGACGTAGTTTGCTGATAATGGCTCAGTGAGAGAGAGAGAGAGAGAGAGAGAGAGAGAGAGAGAGAGAGAGAGAGAGAGAGAGATATGTTCCCTTCGGATGGATACATGGGCTGTTTACTTTTACTGAACTTTTTCGTGTTTCATTTACACCTAAAGTAGTCCACCATACTCTTAAGCATATTACTCCCCTCCTACTGTATATATATCGTACAAACAAACACACTACACACCTTTTCATAATATTTGAATTAATGGAACAGCTTAATCAGCCCTCGGAGGCTTATGGTGATGTGTTAATAAACTCCCTTCAAATGAAACCAACCAGTAACGACCCTTTGCGATGCCTTGGACCATTGACTCACTCTCCATTAGTTTCTACAACATTCGTAGCCTATCTACTAACTTCCCATCAGTGGAGCACCACTTCTTCTCCGTTAAACCTCACCTTCTCTTTCTCACTAAAATCCAAGTATCAGCAGCAACTGATAGCAAGACATTCTCTATTTCCTCCTACTATCTCTACCCTCAGTTTCATGCCCAAGGTAAACACTAAGTATTAGTACACATTGAACTCATTGTTCTCGTGTTTCCAAGCTTGATTCTTCGTAATTTTCAACACTTTGGCTTCTGCTTACCTGTTACTTTCAAACTAAATACATTTGGACTTTATATCTTTCACCTAGCACTACTGACTGATCATCTAAATGCTTCTCATTTTCTTTTTCCAGAAATATCCATACTAGGAAAATTCAATGTTCGCCACCTCCTTTTCTTTTCATTTCATGTCACTGATTCACCTGGTGAAGAAGCCTTTATTTTTTTTTATCCTAAATGACCAAGAACAGCTACTTCAGCATCCTACCCTTATTCCAGAGTTCAGACCACCTAGGAAATCAGCCCAATATTCTGACATTTTTAACTCTCATCCTTCTTCATTGGGCTCCTCCGATCACATTTTCATTTCAGTTCCTGTTCTATTGGTCCTACAAGACTACTGAACCCTCCCTGAAGGCGGTGTATATATATGGCATTACAGCTTAGTCAACTAGGAGGATCTGAGGCAGTACTTTCAACATTTGTCATGGTCTGATCTTTGCATCCGTGGCCAGAGTTACCTTGAGTGTCCTGCACGCATCACGGAGGTGATCCTCTCGGACAAAGAGGCATACAGTACATTCCCTAATCTTTCTAATACAAAGATCTCCTACATTAATCATGCGTGTTCTAATGCTGTCCAAAACAAGGAGGAAGCTTACAATTGATACCGTTGTTTTCAAACTAATGAATCTTAATATGCACTGTATATATCTGCCCGGAAGCGTGCCAAACCTATTCATCGACTAGACAAATAATCAATCATGCCTGCCAAGTGCAATGACCCCTCCAATTCTTCCTCCTCTGTTTCTTCCTGGCATTATGTGAGCATTTCTCATCAGTAATCTACCTTCTTCCATTTCCCTTTCCTTATGCTTCTGATGACAATGTTGCTGTTTCTTCACTGATACAGCTGATCTCTTCTCTCAAACCTTTGCATCAAACTCGACTCTAGACGATTCCAGCTCTAGTCTTCCATTGCCGTCCTCTCCACCTCTGACTTATTGACTTACTTATGCCTGGAATTACAATATAATCAAATGAAATATTTTCTGCAATATCTGGCCTTCACACTCGGAATGTACACGGTCAAGATGGGATACCTCCTGTTGTCCTCAAGAACTGTCCTTCCATGCAACTCCCTGACTACACATATTTTTTGTCTTTGTCTGCCGTGCAAAACATTTCCTTCCTGCTCGAGTTTTGTCTTATTATACCTGTTACAAAGAACGATGACTGCTCCAAATCCTATCTCCCTATGGACAGATATCTAATGTTTTGAAAGTCATTCTTAATTGCAATATTTTAAAGCACCTTTTGCCTCATAACCTTCTTTCTGACTGTCAGGGATGCTCTAGTGGTGATTTTCTAACTTTCCTTTCTAATTCATACTCATCTTCTACTCGTAAATTTGGTGAAACTTATACTGTCGCGTTAGAATTATCGAAAGCATCTGATGGAGTCGGGCACAAAATTTTAATTTCCAAATTGCCCACATTCGGTTTCTATCCTTTTTCTGTGTGCCTTTATCTCTGGTTTACTTTCTTGCCGTTCTATAGCTGGTGTTGTACTGTACAGTAAATGGTCACTATTCTTACCTTAACATTATCAGCAGTGTTGTTCCTCAGGGTTCTGTCCAATCACCTACTCTCTTTTTCCTCTTCATCAATGACTTTCTTTCTTGTAGCTGTTCCCTTATTTATTCCTATGATGTTGATTCCACTCTGCATTACTTCACCAGGTTTGACAACAGCCATCACAGCAGCTCTTCACTATATATATATATATATATATATATATATATATATATATATATATATATATATATATATATAATATATATATATGATGTTGATTCCACTCTGCATTCCTTCGCCCAGTTTGACAACAGCCAACACAGCAGCTCTTCTCCACTATATATATATATATATATATATATATATATATATATATATATATATATATATATATATATACATATATATATATATATATGATGTTGATTCCACTCTGCATTACTTCACCAGGTTTGACAACAGCCAACACAGCAGCTCTTCTCTACATCATGTGACCCCGTAGGGTGGTATTGCCTGCATTAGTGATGTGGGCAATATCTTAAGGATTTTGGCGCCCCTTCGGCCTCAGCCACTAGCTTTCAGTTCTTCAACTGCCCTCTTTTCTTTCTATTTCCTTCCTGCTTGCTGTCTCACCTCTCTATCACCTTTTTCTGGTGGTATATGACCACGCTGTTGCGGCGCCTAATATCAATCAATCAATCACATCAGGTGATGATTACTCCCTCATCTCTGATTAAAGATAATATTATAACCTCATGCCTTTCAATGCCTCCATAACTCAGTTCCTTCACCTTCTAACATGTGCTGTTCTTCCAAAAGACTCGCTCCTGTTCTTCAATGATACACAATTTAATCTGCTCTCTTTTCTCAATATCCTTGGTGTGTCTCACAATCTCTCGTGGAGAAATCATATTTCCTCTCTAGCTACAACTGTAATTAGGTATACTGGGCAGATCCCGTGAATACTTCAGCCCCACACAGTTGTTGTCTCTGTACAAGGGACTCATCCACCCCTGTATGTAGTAAGGCTCCCATGTTTGGATTGGCTAACTCTTCACAACATACCTGGACAAGGTGGAATCAAAGGTCTTTCGTCATATCAATTTTCCCCCTCTTACTGATTCACTAAAACCTCTTTCACTTTGCTGCAAAGTAGCATCACTCTCTATGTTCTTTCACTATTGCTATGGTCATTGCTCTTCTGAACTCTCACAAAGTATGCTTCCTCCCCTCAGGAGAGAATGATGAAACCTTTGCCAAACTATTCGATCTTATTCTATTCTGTCCAACTATCTAATGCAAGAGTGAACCATTACTCTCAGTCTTTCATGTACTAAACTGTTCAACTCTGGAATAGTCTACTTCCATCCATCTTTCCCGCTTACTATGACTCATGTTCCTTCAAATGCAATGTTTCTAGCATTTTGAACAAAATTGGGCATCATTTTGGATCATCTTCACTCGATTATTAAGTCACAGATGAAGGATTAAATGCGGACCCTAAGTCTGTCGTCCTGTCCTTCTTCAATATCGAATAAACACACACACACACGAGAAGAGAGAGAGAGAGAGAGAGAGAAGAGAGAGGTAGAGAGAGTGAGAGAGAGAGAGAGAGAGAGAGAGAGAGAGAGATGAGAGAGAGGAGAGAGAGAGAGAGAGAAGAGAGAGATAAACTATAAAACGCCGGGGATGGAGGGAGGAAAGGGAGGAAAGAGTGGCCTGCACCCCTCACATATGCAGGCTGGTGTACAAAAATTGATAGATCTCTCAGCCATTCCTCCCAGCTGTCAGTTCCCACACTCTCTCTCTCTCTCTCTCTCTCTCTCTCATGCCTGCTGGCCTACCTATGTATCGCCTCCACCATGCAGGATCTCCAGGCCCAGGGCGGTCATCTTTAATACTCAAATCAATCCATCTATTCCGTCGGCCACTAATGGAAAATATGTTCGTTTTTTTATTTAGGAAGATGAAGACTAATGCACGAAGCTGCTAAATATACTCACTTGTGAAATACAAAGCAGTGAGAGAAGTCCAAATATAATGATAAATTTCCTTCGATTTGCCTAGACACACAATTGCATTTGAAGTAATATAAAGCGTAGTTTGAAAAGGAATAGATGGACGAAGGTAAAGAGAGTGCTCCAGAGTTGACTAGTTGTGTTATAATGGAACAGCACTAAAATTATCCAACATTAAGCGACTTACTTAGAGTACAATTGAGTTCCATAATTTATGGCCTGAGTTAAAGGTAGGAAAAGTAATGTATATTGCTTCTGCAAATGGGATGCGATCACCAAAATGAGAGAGAAATGCTTTGAATCCTAACCAAAATAAAGACAAATTGCTGAGAGAGAGAGAGAGAAGAGAGAGAGAGAGAGGAGAGAGAGAGAGAGAGAGAGAGAGAGAGAGAGAGAGAGGGAGGGAGGAGGGACTTCAGGTATTGTCAGACTGGGGTTGATCTGACCAGTTCGATATGTATAAAAGTAAAGTTCACGACTGTGCCAAATAATAATACACTCGAAGTTACGAGAATCTTGGAAACAATTTTATTAACTAACAAAACTACAATTCAGATTCCAAAGGTCAGCTGCAGTAAGACAAAGGGACGACCAAGGAAAAGTTAGAGCAGCTAAGTAAAGGTCACATATATACAAGACATAATTATTACACCATACCAAATGGGAAGAACTACGAGTAATAGTAACAGTATAACTAACTTAAAATTTTTAGATGCCTCTTCTGACCAAAGCCAAGTCCTTGTCCCTCTTCCATCACTGTCTCTCGTTTCTTTCTGTTTCCTACGTGCTTGCTGTCCACCTCTCTGTCTCCTTCTATGTTGTAGTACACACGATTATTTGTGGCCAGTACAGTTTTCCAGTACAGTTTTCCTTCTTTCCCTTTTCATTAATTTCTTTTTTTAACTATCTTGCCTTTCCTTCTTATTCTGTTTGCTTGCTGTTCCTCCTCTGTTTGTTTCTCTATTGTGGTACAACGTCTTTCTCTCTGACCTAGCACAGTGTTCTTTCTTCCTCTTCAACTTTAGTATTACATTAATATTAACCCTGTAATCTGCATTCGTTCTCATCAATTGAAGAATTTACAGTAGTGCGTTTTTCAACAGAGGCGATTATGAACCGATTCCCTTTATTTGTAATATGACTTTCCATACACACTTGTAGTACTTTCCAGGGTTTATAAGTCGGGTTTAAGTACGTAGGTGTGTAAATTTTGGTGTTAATTAGTCCTTGAATTGCATTACATTTACCGATAAAGACAGGAAATTATAGCCAAGAAATTATACGATACATTTTGGCCAGACAAAAAAATATGTAAGGCGGATGGTGAGTAGCAATGCCCATGAAAAAAATAGGTAATGAAGTATTGATGATGGTCATGGTAAAACAAAAAAAAAATATGATGGTGGTGAAACATTGATTTTGAATAATAGTCAACAACTGCACCTGGTGACTGACTCCAATTTGGGGGCCCGAGCATCTGAGCGGCTTCGGTCAACCAGACTCAGGACTGCTCGGCCAGACAGTCTGGGGGAATACAACAACAACAACTGCACCTGTAAAACAATAATGATCTGATTGATGAAGTACAGTGTTGTTGTCTTGTGTCTCATGTTGAACACCAGGCCCTGTTCATTAAAGGGGGTAATTCGCTTTTGTTACATTGGAGAGCCTCGATTCCTCCAAAGTATGCAGGAAACAGAACCAGAAGAGCAAAAATAATGGTGTTTTCTGTTGCTTGGAATAGTTTGGAGGATTCAATTGCTCCAGATTTACCAACACAAAAATTCCCCCTTAAACGCAACAAGAAATTAAGCTCGAAGAAAAGATGAAAAACAAAATAATTGGTCTGCTTTCACAAATATTAGTCTTGTTCTTTTGTTGGTGAATTGGAAGGTCTCTGATTCCTCTATTCTAGGCCACGAACGGATCACCTATTAGTACAACTGATGGCGTCTGTTTTCTGGTATAGACAGGAGGAATTAGTAGCCTTCCAATTTCCCAAGTAGACAATCTCCTTAATTAAACGATAAAAAGTAATAAAACATGAACATGGATTATATGAACACCTTGTATATTGGACGTACTTTATTCTCATGTGACTGAGCTACAACAAGTGAATATTTAAAACTTTACTCCAGCTTCCTATGGCTGTGTGGTGAACCTGATAAACACAAATTATGTTGTTATGTGATTATAACGCACCCTTGAATTACAGACTCATTAGTATAATGTTGGATCCATGGCCTCAAAAATAGCGAATAAATACGGTACCAACTCTGTAAATTAAACCTGGATACTTTGTTCATTACTACCTCGTAATAAAGAGAGATTCCCTGGTTGGTAAATTGGGAAGTCTGTGATTCCTCCAACCATGCCAAGAAGCAGACGACTTAAGGGGGTAATTCTTTTTTGTTACCTTGGAGTGTCTCCATTCCTCCAAAGTATGCCAGGAAACAGCACCAGATGAACTAAAATAATGGTGTTTATTCTGTTGCTTGGAATAGTTTGGAGGATTCAGTTGCTCCAGATTTCCCAACACAAAATTTCCCCTTAATGTTTCTTTATTGGGGGATGTGTTTCGTGGCAAAGGCTGGAGGCAATCAGTAGACCACAAACATACTCTTTAATTAAGGGGGGGTGCGGGAGTAGGGGGACAGGCTTGGGGGGAAGTAGAAAGCTGTCCCCTATTCCCGCACCCCCTAACCCCCCCTCCAAGCCTATCCCCCTACTCCCGCACCCACCAAAACCCCACGACACCCCCTTAAAACCCCCGCACCCCCCCCCAAGCCAGTCCCCCTACTCCCACACCCCCCCGAAACCCCTGCACCCCCCCCCTAGCCTGTCCCCTTACTCCCGCACCCCCTTAAATAACTTCCCGTTAACACAACTTATCACATTATTACTACTTACTCTATTACTACTTTCCGAATGACTACTAATTACCATATGACTAC
>JAWQEG010004676.1:0-73810 GCA_033782935.1 Petrolisthes cinctipes | reverse complement strand
AAGTGCTGGACGAGACTATTACGAAGTGAAGAAAGCATTTTATCTGCACTAAATTAAGGTAAATAGAAATTTTTCTAACCAAACACTTAGCAGTTTCATCAAAGAAATGTCAATGCTATCTAATGTATCTTTTCTGTTTTTCTATATAAAGAAGGTGAAATCCAAAGGTTGAAAGCCCACTCGCTTGTCTTCACCTCTGACTTAAAAAAAAAAAGTAGGATAATTCCAAAATAATGTCTATTTACGTTCGAGATACCGAGAAACATTGCCTATGAAGGAGCATAAGTAATAGTAAGAGGGAAAGATGGATTGGAGATAGAGTGTTCCAGAGCTGACAGTTGTGTGCAGTTTATGAAAGACTAAGAGTACCGATTGACTTGCTTAAATCTGATTTGGTAATGAAAATCTTGTCGTTCCTTTTTAGTTGGGCGAGGGCAACACTGAATCTCTTAGGGATAGAGTTCCAAGAGTCAAAATGTTGGATGAGGCCACAGAGAATCATCCCTTCTAGACACAGGAATTCAGGTTTCCTTTGGCCTGTGGATGCAACAAAGTCCAGGGCAGAGTTGTTTTGTGGTTTGAGTGCGAAGGACAGACCAAGACTGAGTACACTCGTGATACGTAATCCCTGACCAGAGACGAACTGCAGGCATCACATACCCTGCATTCGAACTCAGCCTCTATAGGTGTACTGGGTGGGGAAATGAGCAATACCAGGCGATTCGAAGCTTTCTGCTCTTCACACTCTGGTCAGAAATTATGTATCACGAGTGTACATGTGTTTCAATACCAGTCAACATATAAGATGAAAGATTTAGATTTGTCGTATTACTCCTGGAAGCATCCCTTGACATCAGCCTCACATAAAGGTAGATGATAGTTCACCCTCTGTGGGACAATGGATGTATATTAATTTTTCACATCAGATTACTCTTCCCTTTTAATAATTGGTAAAGGATGATACTACACATAACTCCAGCACCACTATGACTTCGTACACTTTCTTACGCTTTCCATTTGTATTTGTTGTTTTTGCAATGAAATTTTGATATGTCTACTTCCTGAATAATAGGTTGGTGTCTGGTGAATTTAATTATATACGATTACAGATGAACAGATGTGAGTTAGCAGTATTTTACCCCTATGTATATGAACCGTGATGAGGGCTACAGCAACCAACATTAATAACTATTTTGTGTTCCTATACTATACCTTTCTCTGAATGATGTTTATCAAGTCTATTATCACATATATCAGTGGCTTCACTTATTGATACTCTTGAAGGTGTGTTATTCCACTCGTTAATAATTATGTACAGTACAAGCTTTTTTTTATTTTCTTAAGTTAATTATTACCTATCATACCCGTTAGTTTCATTCCATTGCTCCTTGTGATGTTTTGATCAACATTAAAGAGTTTACTGTCATCTAAATTATTGTTAAACACTCTATAGATATACGAGCTGACTTCATATATATATATATATATATATATAGAGAGAGAGAGAGAGAGAGAGAGAGAGAGTGTGTGTATGTGTGTGTGTGTATGTGTAACACAAGACCAGGATTAAGGTGAGAAGTGATGCTGAGGGCGGGGGATACTTGGTAGTGGGAGGGGTTTTGGTTGTATACTTTATGTTGGGAATGAAAGGATGGAGAAAGAAGGGGGAGAGAAGGGAGAAAAGTGATGAGGCAGTAAGAAGCAAAAGAAAGATAATATAGAGTGCACAAAGGAGTAGGTAAAGAAAGTAGAAGAGTATAGGCCTAGTAGGATAACGGGTGAAGGAAAAATCAGGAGAGTGGGTGCAGGAAGAAGATAAAGGAAAAAACACTATATAGAAGGGAGGAGTCCTAAGGAGAGAAGAAGGAAAGGCCACAACAGCATCACCATACAGGACACTACAGAAGCACTCACACTGACGCAACCCTCCCTCGCTCGCTCACTTTCATAATGCTTCGCTCTACATTAAACTTCCAGACCAAATTACAGCCGCCCCGAGCAACCTTCTGTCTTAAACTCTTAATTTCTAGATAGTCGCTGGTGGAAATGTAAGGAATCTCGTTGGTAAATGATGATATGAAGTGCAAGTTGGGTGCAAGATTGAGGAAAGTAGTGAGGGACGGAGCGATGGGTTGAGGGATGATGGAATGGTTGTGAAGGGCGTGACTTGGTGTGAGAATGGTTGAGGATACTGGGGCCGGATACTCAAAACAATTTAGGAATTCCTATCTCAGTTAGGAATTCCTAACTTCCCCAGTCGAGCTAGGAACTCATACTCAAAGCAATATCGACACTGTGGGACGCCATTTTTATTGTTCCTAAATCGGTTGGATTTAGGAAGACCCCCAAGGCCTTCTAAGTGAGTTAGGAACTCCGTCACCGTAGAAAAGTTGTGAAAATTGATAGAGCGACACTTAAAGTCACCAACACAAACGTGTTATTTTGTTGTTGTTGGAGAGGCAAGAGACTGAAGAGACAAGTGCGGTGATGGAACTTTGGTTTGCCTACGAAAATAGGCGTCAGCTAAGGCGTGAGAGAGTCTACAGGGATATGCTAGACCCTCTACATCATAGTGATGAACACTTGCTGCGCTACTATAGATTTCCTCGGCATGAAATAATACATTTGTGCCAGGAACTGGAACCACACGTTGCTCGACCCACTAGAAGGTCTCATGCGATACCAACACGTACTCAAGTGTTAGTGACTCTGCGATTGTTGGCGAGTGGGACCTTCCAAAGTGTAATTGGGGATACAGCAGGAGTGACACAAGCAAGTGTGAGCAGAGTGGTGAACTCAGTGGTGCATATATTATCAGAAAAAGCAATGTTCTTTTTATGAAAAGGATTCTTTTTGCAACTGCAAAAGGCTGTGACTTAACTAAGATGTCTTTTTTGTTTTTATTTACCTCTGAGTTGGATCATGAGAAGGCAAATTTCTTTAACTTTTTTAATTAATGCTCACATTAACAATTCTTCAATATATTTATCCAGTAATAAAATTTTTAAAAAATATATCCTGTATATATCTATATTTCCTTACCCTACATAATTAAGCCTAAAAGTAGCACACACAAAAATAACCCTGAGTTACATAAAGTATCACATTTTGTTTAAAGGAAAAAATAAATAAACCTGAGTTGACACAGTATCACAGTTTCTGCAAAGGCAAAATATGTATAACACTTCCACTGTGCTAGTAGAGATGTGCAGGCAAGTAAAGAAGACAGCACTAAATATACAGTACAGCCTACCGTGCATTGGTCCCACACCATATGATTAGTGTAAGGGAAAGTTTGGAGTAAAGATTGTAGGTTGGAGAGGAGAGACTGAGCTTGAAAAGATGGATGGAGAAGAGATTGTAAGTTTGAGGATGGAAAAACCTAACCTAATCATGTAGTGATTTTAAATCAGAAAAATATACAAAATTGCACTAAGCTTAAAACAAAGATATATAATTATATAGTACACAATGACATTGATTTCATGTGTAATGCTGACTTTAAAAAATAAAATAAAATACTGTAACACAGGAGGAACATGACACACAAGAACAAATCATAAATTAAGCATATTATTGGCACACAACCATACTTCCTGAGATATATTGGTATTTATTGAAAGAATTACCATTTTGCAGCAGTGTTGCCAGATCCGGCTGGGTGCCAGTATTTTACCCCCGTCATTTATTGTACTTTACCACGGTTATTTCCCGGTAGTTTGCCCAGGTTAGGTCCCAGTAGTTTGGGTATTATTACAGAATAACTGGGTTTTTGGCTAGGATCGCGCAGTGTTACCACATCTGGCTAGGTCCCGGAAATTTGCCCCAGTCACTTTATGATAGTTTACACTGGTTATATCCCGGTAGTTTACCCAGGTTAGGTCCCGGTAGTTTGCCCAGGTTAGGTCCCGGTAGTCTGCTGTGGTCTAGGTTAGGTTAGGTCAGGTCAGGTAAGGTCGGACTAATTTCCAAATTATGTTTGTAAAACGGGGCATCTCCGAGAGAAACACCATAGATGAAAAGTGTCTTAGAATGGTCCAAAATAGTGGGTAATGATACTAAAATATACAATATAGTGAACCCAGTTCTTCTGTAAATTTACCGTAGTTTGCCCAGGTTAGGTCCCGGTAGTCTGATGCGGTCTAGGTTAGGTTAGGTTAGGTTAGGTCAGGTAAGGTCAGGCTAATTTCAAAATGCCCCATTTGAATATGCCCTATCTTGGAAATGGGGCATTTGTGGAGGAAATACCATAGAAGAAAATAGTCTTAGAATGGTCTAAATAAGTGGGTAATGAAGGTAGAAAAAACGTACGCAATAACGGTAATTCTTTCTATATTTACCGATATATTTCATTTGTAATCGATATGAACTTAATATATATAATACTATACTGCACTTTAATATAAGAGGAACATATAAGATGTGCTATTATTACGTGTTTACAATACACAGCTGATATGATTCTTCTTCCCCATTGGCTGGAAAAAAGTGGGAACTATTTGAAAGCTCCTTCCTGATTGGCTAAAGGACTTAGAAACTCCGAGAGGATTTAGGAACTCCTAAGTGTTAGGAAGGGTTTAGGAACTCCCCAGAATGTTTTGAGTATGGGCACTTAGGAAACGAGATAGGAGTTCCTAACCTGTTCCTACACTAGGCGTTCCTAAGTGAGATAGGAAGGCTAATTTAGGAACTTTTTGAGTATCCGGCCCCTGGTTCCCACACTGCTGTCCTTCCTACTCACTGCTGCCTCACCCACCTACTGTTTCACCTACTGTGTACCACCTGCTGACTCATCCAGTGCTCCACCTGCTGTTTCACCCATGGCCAAGGAATACCTCGGCCATGATTTCACCTATTGTACAGTCGGCGGCAAAAGTCCTGTCGCCTCTCTTGCTTCACCGAGGCACGCGATGTTCATAGACTCGAGATTATTAGGTGTAGAAAACGTGCGTATTTCTCGAGTCCATGAACACTGCCTGTCTCGGTGAAGCAGGTGTGGCGACAGGACTTATGCCGCCGACTGTACATACCACCTGCTGTTTCATGAACGATCGAGCTGTCGCATTTGCTTTTCCAGCTACTGTCCCACCTACTGTCCCGCCCACTCTTCCATTTACTGTCTCACCCACTATCCCACCCTCTGACCCACCTACTTATCCATTTACTGTCCATCCTACTTTCCCAGCTATTGCTTCATTATAATGTCCCACTTACTGTCCTATGTCACGTTTCACCTACTGCTTCATTAATGCTCCACCTACTGGTGTACGTACAGTACCTGCTGCCCTTGTCACTGTCCCACCTACTGTCCCACTTACGGCTGCTCCACCTTCTATCTAACCTATTTTCCTTGTATTACTTAATCCTAAAGGTTTTAATAGAGTGTGGAAGGTGCAGATAAACACAGGTGTTCATGTTTTGACTCAGATATATTACAATCGCTAGTGAGGTTATGTTGAAGGACCAAGTTACCTATAATGAAAAACAGTGACTTACATCTAACTAATTTAAAGGGCAACTTTGTGGTTTGGTCCGGAAGGAATTAAAGGTGGGGAGGGGATACTATTTCACACTCACAGGCGTACATTACCATGCAGCGGGTGCTGGAGCTATTCTGCAGGAGTGTCAGGTGTGAGTTTTTTGTTTGCGAATGACGAACTGCCCTCAGCCCCCGTTGTTTACTACAACTCTGGATGGCGTGGCTTACCCTGCCTAATGGACAGATCCTTCCTTGTCTATTGATGAGGGTGCTTGTTATAGACGTCTGCCCTAATGCAGGTATTGAGTGTTAAATAGACCATTGCCGTCCTCTAGTATGTTTTCTATCATTCTAGAAATCTAGGGTAGTAGAGTGGTCAGGCCATTAATATGTACAGTTGGCAACAGGAATTCTTACACAGGCTATATGATGGAAAATGAGGTCATTATTCTGGAAGTACTGCAATGAATGGTCTACCAAATGACTCGCTAATTGCAAAACAACAAACCTAATAATAAAGTTGCATTGCGGTTACGTAGTCTTTCATTTTCGTTATGTTGTAAATCATCGAAAACAACAGCGTGTGTACGCTCGTGATACATAATTTCTGCCCAGAGTGTGAATAGCAGAAAGCTTCGAATCGCCTGGTATTACTCATTTCCCCACTCAGTGCACATATAGAGGCTGAGTTCGAATGCAGGGTATGTGTGTGTGTTGCCTGCCGTTCGTCTCTGGTCAGGGATTACGTATTACGAGTGTACGAATTCTTGTGGTCAATAGTAGTCTCTTTACTGTCTTTGCCAAGTCAAGGTCACCTGGCTCTACCTCTCCTCCTTATGGGTGGTTCATCATAGAATCCGGACACCCTTAGTGAGTGTTAGGGGATACTGGAGGATTTACATGTATGTCATAAAAGACTAGATTTCTGGTTAACCCTTGGTAATTGGAAAAGTTGGAAAAGAGAGTTATTATGTGCAAAATAATTATGTTCCTATTATCTCATAACTGATCATGATGTGTACTATTAAAGACAAAAGTCGTGTCGTTAAATTTAGTGGAAACATATGGTAAAGAGCTAACCATACTGGGCATGGACGTTATTGTGGTGGGGTTTTCATTATGTTTCATGAGCTATATCAAATCATCGGACAAGACAACGACACGACTTTTGTCTTTGATAGTACCTTCCATGCTTGGTCAGTTGTACAGTCACGAGCCATAAGTAGGCCTATGCAGGTCTTGGTGAAGTTTGGAGTCATCTGACATACCAGTGAACCAATTACAACGCTTCACCTGTCTCATATTTACTGGAGTTCGTTTAATACTCCATTAGGCTATTCGAAGCAGACCTTGGTATTTATTATGACTCGTGACTGTACAGTACATTGATATTAAAACTAAATGTAGGGAGATGAATTACCTCTCTAGATCTTTCACTTATATCTGAGTGATCACACGGAGTATCAGATAATTATTCTAAAACTCTCACGAAAGAAGTGTATATTATCTTCACCCGAACGTACTAGACCTTGCAGCGGCGGGGATCACACTCCGTCTAAAGGTGATTGATTGGAAACGAACAATGACACTGTAACAACCAAGTGTCCTCATGACGTGTGAATTATAAAAGGTAACTTCGGGAATTATTAAGAGTTGTCACCTACTGCTGTAATCTTTGCCCAGAGGACCAACACCGCTGATGGTGTCTGTGGACGGGGTTGGAACAGTATAATACAGTACACTCGTGATACGTAATTTCTGACCAGAGACGAACGGCAGGCACCACACACACACACATACCCTGCATTCGAACTCAGCCTCTATAGGTGTACTGGGTGGGTAAATGAGCAATACCAGGCGATTCGAAGCTTTCTGCTCCTCACACTCTGGTCAGAAATTATGTATCACGAGTGTACAGTACAGACTTTGATATTCTTAAACATGCTTCCTGAGGTCAGCTTAATGTCTTATAATGATCTTTTGATATTACATTCCGGGTCAATTCCACAGTCGTTGTTAGTGGTTTGTAAGCACGCAAACGAAAGAATGTTAGCCGTGTAAATGACTTATGGGTGAATTATTTGATGAATTTGGTGAGTAAACTATGCAGTGATCATCATTATATAACAGTTGAATAGATTTTGTGAATGTGGATACTCAGCTTTTGGAAAATAATGAAGCCTTAATTACAAGTGTCGTTGGTTAGGAAGCTATATAACAAACCAATATACCTCTATGGAATCGACCCTTAGTGTGTCAACTATATACATTTACGGCACCTAAGTTACTGTAATACCCTGTAGCACCAACGTTCGGTGTTGTTGTGAGGGCATAGCCTAATTTTGTCACCTCCAGTCTGACTTACCAGCTGGTTTGATACCCAACACTGCTCGCAAACCTAGTGGGGATGAGTAGCGTCCTCCTGTGACCTCAGTATGTTCTATTAGGATATAGTTCATTTAATTCTGCCTGCAACTATGGGGACTGTAAGTACGGTCAAGAAAGAACTGAAAATATGATAAAACTATAACATCAGAGAGAGAGAGAGAGGGAGAGAGTTGAGCAGGTTAGGGTGTGGTCGACCTTGACAAAACTGTTCTCTTCCCATCCTCTTCACTTGTGTCCTTCACTTTGGTCTCTCTCTCTCTCTCTCTGTCAAGTTTGAGAGCTTTGTAGTTTCATTTCTCCACCCTTTCTCTGTCTATCCTGACTTGACTTTTGCCATACCTGGGTTGCCAGTCTATCACTCCACCTCTTCATTTATAATATTGTTATATATACATAAAACAATTACCATTATAAGAAATGGGAGCCATAGGGAAGTATGATATGTGAGAAATTATATGGATTGCTTTCATGATTAGGAAGGCTACATTCTGTTGTACTGCACTAAACGCTTTGTGAGATTTGTATTAGAAAGGATGTTTGCTTCATCTAATATTTCATTTTACTTTTCACTTTTCATACATGAGCCCCCTCAATTTTACCAAGTTTCTCCCACCTCATATATTATAGATAGATAAATAGACAGATAGATGAAATGGATAATATAAGCAATATGGTGGGAGTGAATATATTCATGTATGAAAATGTTGCCTCCACATCTTTCTTTGGATTAACGGGGTTAAGTTATTATCACCTTATTGTAGGCTATTGGTCGTTAACCTCATCCAGCAAAGTAGGCCTATACTCCCTCAACACAGGAGTTTTGTTAGTAGCGCAGTGTGTAGGAATCAATCAGTAGGATTCGATGACATCACTTGGTCTACTACGACGGTAAAACATTTTGGTGTCAGTGAAGTGGAGACAATATTTTCTTCTAACGTTTGTCACGAAACAGATTACCGCCATTAGAAAAAGTCTGCAGTTAGGCTACATCCTGAAGCATTATGTTAATGACTAGCATATTGATGTGCCTCCGTTCATTGTAAAGATAAAGAAGACACACGCGAAAAAAAACCATGCTAACGAAAACTTTGTTACATGAAAACGATAAATCTCGTTTTATAATTATGCAAAATAAGAAAATGGAGTGTGGGGGAATTGTTGCTTGTGACTGTACACCAGTATTGTATAAGTAGTCTGCTTCGTGGCTCCATTGGGGGAAAACTACGTGCAGGACAATATATACAAAAATGCCATGGGTAAATATATTCGGCAAGTCACTCGAAGAACCAGTCAGTTACCATGGAAGCCAGATGAACAACTGAATGTGTAGTGGACAAAAGAAGACACGTGAGGTGGGCGGGGCGATGAGTGTGGCAGGGTAGATCTTGGGTACAGTCACGGTCTAAAGTTCTATCACCTTTCTAGTATGCTGGTGAACTTTGAGAATAAAGTTGTCTTGAATGAGACGAAATTAGCCTACCGGTATTTCTTTTGTTTAACTGTAAACCGTGATAATATCTGTTATAAGAAAAAGTCACATCTCATTCACGACAACATTTCTCTCAAAGCTCACCATCACACCAGATTGGCGACAGGTAGTTTAAAGTGATTTAGACGGTAATTGTTTGTTATTTGACCTTAACGCCTATCGACTTCGTAATGGTCAATAAGGCGATATAATTATAGAACGATAGAGTGTGTGTATGTGGAAAAGTGTAGGTCTAAGTGTGTGTATGTGGACAAGTGTAAGTGTATGTATGTGGGTGCATGTGGATAAGTGTGTGTAGACTACGTGTGTACTACTACTATATCAGGCCATGGTTCAGTTGTTATTATCTTGGTATCAGTTTTCTCGAATGAATGTTGTAAGGATACTTATTGAGATATTAGGTAGTCGTCATTTGCATGTGTATACTTGCAAAATATGAGTCTTGTAATGTTAGACTTCTAAGGTATGAAGAAATAACAATCGATAGTCTAAAAAAAATTTGTGATTTTTCATCGAAAGTGATTCAGCAGGATAGAATGTTAACAAATCAACCATCTTATTATTATTGTCCACGTAATAGGAATAATAATTAGCCTATTTTATGGTGTCTAATGTTACAGTCAGGGTCAATTATTTGGACATAGAAAATCAACGACAATGTTTTTGGATTCCTAAGACAACAGTTCAGGCCAAAGTATATATCTCGGCTTTGGTTCAGGCTGGCCGCCGCGAGACTGTCTTCAATTTATTATGGTATCCCTCACATGTACAGAATACCAACATTACATAACACTTCATGGAAACTACAAGGGTTTCTAGAGATAAAAGAGGCTTCCTGAATTTATTATGTGGGAGGATAATTAATTTTAGAGAGAGGGGGGGGGGAAGGAGGGAGAGAGAGATGAACGATTGATTGATATTAGGTGCCGTAACAGCAAGGTCATATAGCGCAAGGAAAAGGTGATATAGAGGTGAGATAGCAAGCAGGATGGAAACAGAAAGAAAAGAGGGACAGTAGAAGAACTGAAAGGGAGTGACTGGGGCTGAAGGGACGCCAAAACCCTTAAAGTATTGCCCACATCACTACAGTCAATACAGAGAGAGAGAGAGACAGAGAGAGAGAGAGAGGTGGAGAAGACAACCATCAGTATGCTGACTATACCGGGCATGGTGGGTGTGGTCAAAAGCCTTCCTTGTAACCTCCACCAACTCTACCACTCTCACTATGTACAATACCGTAGGCTATTTTCTTTGTCCTCCACACTCCTTTATTTACTCATTTCTCTTTTCCTACACCATCTAACCCACTGCCCCACCTATCCGGCGTTAGTGTCTATTGGTTTGTTCGTCTGTCCATTCGTACGTCTAAAAGGTTGAATCTAAAAAACTAAAAATTGGTCCATATGGGTACCTTGGCACTCTACTTGGTACGAGAAAGAAAATTATTCAATGTTTATTAAGATTCTCAGAGGCTGTCTTACTAGGGGAGCTATAAACTCTACGTAAAGTTCACGACACTTTACATGATGGGTTGTCAAACACTCATGTTCATCGGCCGACTTACACAAAGGGAAAACTCAGAGGATATAGTGGGTTATCTCTTTCAGTCCTAAGATGATATTATGTACTTGTTTGTCCAGACAGTGATGAACGTGTTGTAGCTTCATTCTAAATTTTGCATCCGAGCAAAGAGAGGAAAAACATTGCTGCATATCTTTGTCTTCTGTTATTTTTTTCTACCTATTCAGCTAGTGCATGGTCTCGCTGTTCATACTGTAGGTGACTAAACCTTCGTCCACTTCTAAGAAATATTATACGTCAACAGTCCACATTCATAGTAACAAAAACCTAGTGGAATGAAACTTAGAGATAGTGGCAAAAGTTTGACAGAAAACTTTATGGGTGTCGAACCCTGGCCCCTCCTTGTGTTGTCTGTTATAATCCCAGGGAATATGTAAATGAGGGAGTAAGGTCCTGATAATTCTTCGATAGTGCAGCGTGGAGTGAAAACAACGTGCTAGTAACGTATAGAACGATTCATGTGATATGTTGTGAAAAGATCAGATCATTAATTGAGGATGTTAGATGGTGTGTCAGGAATGTAGAGAAAAAGTAAGGAAGAGGAGCAATATTTTTTGTCACACAATCCACAGGTCCAAGGTTACTCCAGCCAGCCCCACCCACCACTGCCCTCCGGCCCTCCCATATACACCCTTCCTACCTACCTACATACCTCGTCCACCACCGCCACACCCCTCCCAACTTAAGTCCACCCAGTTCCACCCAGCCCAACCTGATCACCCTGTCCCACCCAGCCTCACTTGCCAGTTTCCAAGTTCTATATATGCTGAGACCAACACTCGACTTATGTATCGTATTATCCAGTTTCCAAGTTGTATATATGCTGAGACCAAAACTCGACTTGTGTATCATATTACTGAAGATGATTTACTGTGTATCCTACAAGAAGTTCCTAATCTGATGTCTTTGTATGCAATCAAAAAGTGTTACATAATGAAAAAAATAAAGGGTAATGCTGAATGAAACATAAGAAAACGAGAACATGAAATATAAAGAGAAATAAGGAACAGACAAATGGTGCAGTTCTCCTAACTAAACAATTATTCAGGAGAACTAGGTTGAGGCAGGTCTTTTTAATCGTGGACACAATGAGTAACGGAGTGGTAACCTTAATCAAGCAAGTAATCAATTCCGGCAGTAACCCAGCTGATGCCTAGTGCCTCAATGAATCCACCAGTATCTCTCTCTCTCTCTCTCTCTCTCTCTCTCTCTCTCTCTCAACACACTTCCCCTGCATCTCTCCTCATTGTCCTCAACCAAGTTTCCCTACCATCCTATCAATAAGTGCCCAAACCACTTCCAACGTGACAATTTCTCATATTTATCGATTGGTTGCACCCTCATGATATTCCTTTCATGTTGATTTGTAACTCTGTCCTGCCACTTTACCCTCAGGATCCTTCTCAGCAATTCATTCTCTAATCTAAACACATTTTCATTTAATACTACTATTCCTTACCATGAGTCATGCCCATACTCCATATTCGTCTTAAAAATTATAAATATCCATACAGTTGTAAATATTCCAACAGCTCTCCACTCATGCTGAATCTAGTCCTTAATGTTTCACTTTACCTGCCCCGGGGTGAAGACTGTTGTGGTCGCTGCTCCAGGGGCGAACCAAACCAACATAAAAACTTGGATGATGGGTAGCTGACTAGCTGTTGTCAAGGCCCCAGGGAAGGTCTCTCTCTCTCTCTCTCTCTCTCTCTCTCTCTCTCTCTCTCTCTCTCTCTCATTTCATCTAGCTTCTTCCACACCTCCGATTCTACCCTTGGTTGACTCTTCTCTTAGGTAACATTGGAGGTGTGCTAAGCAATATCTTACACATGATACTTACTTTAGTTAAGGAAATAATCTTTTGCAGTCAAATTAGAGGACTACTGATTTTTAGAAACTATGCCAAAAACCATAGTAAGTATTTCAATATACGAGTGAGGATTTGTTTGGTAGATGGAGTAGAGTAATCAATAGCACTCCAGTTTTACTACATGAGAGTAAGTACTCTTTAAGATAACATTATATTTATCATTTCATCTCAAACGATAATTTCAATATTCAACCCTTAAGTAACCTTTAGAGCAGTTTTACAACATCATAGACCCCGTAAATATTATATCTATCCCCAGACACCACCATATTCTTTGCCATACTCTTGAGGAGGACTCAGACAGCTTCAAAAAACTGTTAACTTTTCCAGGCAACAAATGGAAAAATACATTTATTAGGCCACAGCAAGAATCTTAGCACAAGAATTTCAAAAGACACATCTTTTCACTTTTTAGAATTGTCTCCATAATTATGATCGTACCTTAGTCAATAATGGCTCTTGATTCTAGACGTGGACCAAGATGTTCTACAGCTCCATGCACACGGTAGAAGGAGACAGAAGGGAAGGACAGCAAGCACCACGGAAAAAGTAGGAAAGGAGGGACATTTGAAGAGAGGAGAGGGAATGGCTCTGGTCCGATGGGGCGCCCAAACCATTAAAGTATTGTCCACGTCCTCGCAGGCAATGTCCCTAATACGCGGGCGGACCAAGATGTCAGAAGTCGCTAAGATTTCGGGAAAATTATTCTCGTTTCCAACACCATTACAAGTTATAGAACACACACACACACACACACACACTTCAACCATTTCCAGGAAGCACACACAGGTTTGAACCACAGACAAAAGTTCATTTCTAATCTGCACAATAATATATTTTAACACGCAAATACCGTAATGGAAATCTACCCATGACATAATACTGCTGAAAAAAGAATATGGATGAAATCATACCATTAACTTTTCAACAAATTTTCGCTAGCATAATCATATAGAAGAAAAAGAAAAAAAGATGAGGAGTGGTCATAAGATGCTTCTCCTTCCATACTTCCTCGTTCCTTGTTGTTCTGATGCCCTTGGTAACATCTCTCTAGGGGAAGTGCTGTGGGTGTGAGGATGAGGGTGTGGCCAGCTGCTATGTAGAGATGAACATACTAAACCTTCGCTACAGTCGTCTTCGAAAGTTTTTGTTCGTTGCTAGTATTTGGAGTGCCTTAATTAATGTAGAGATGAACATACTAAATCTTCGCTACAGTCGTCTTCGAAAGTTTTTGTTCGCTGCTAGTATTTGGTAATGATGTGTATGAACCTACGAATTATTTAAGCCATGATGTTTGTTTATAGCTGTTTTCATATCCAATTTCATTTGAGTTCCATGCAGTCACAAAAAGGTTACTAAGAACTTTTAACTGGTACTGTACAATGGTTAAAGAATATAGTTGTATGTGATATGTCACTGGACATTACATAATTATATAGAAGGAATTGATGGTTATGGTATGGTAACGATTGACACAGCCATTATTTACGACTATTATAAAAATTACTCCTAGAACGGTAGTGTTGGTCTGGGCCACGTGATGAACAGTACACACACACACACACACACACACTGTTGCCAAATCACACTAATTACATCTATACTACGATACACACAAACACACACTGCTGCCACATCACACTAATTTACATCTATACTACTTCACATCGGATCATTATATTATATTGTTCTAGATTACATTCCACCAAACATGAAAATACAACACGCTGATTTTACTAACTTATTATGTAATTTTACTAACTTATTATTTACCAACTTATTATTTACTAACTTATTATGTGATTTTACTAACTGTATATTATGTAATGGTGATTTGCACTCTACGATGTTTACTTTTTCACAACGGTTTTTTTTCCCGAATCGCATATTATATAACTCCTCTGGTGATAGAGTATCATACAAGACGAATATACATTTATTGTTACGAGAATTTGATCAAGATGTTAACTTTAGCATCTCAGTAGTGCTTCACTCAGGCAGTGATATCCCCTTGAGGTAGTCTGAGAATAATGTAAAAATGTAAAATGTAAAATGTAAAATGTAAAAATATATTTGACTACACCTGTTAAATTCATTAAGAGGGTAATGCACTTTTGGTATATTGGAGTGCCTTAATTCCTCCTAAGTATGTCAGGAAACCGGACCAGATAAGTAAAAATAATGGTGGCTTGTTGCCTGGAGTAGCTTGGAGGAATCATTTGCACCAGATTTACCAGCAGTGTACTAACCCCTTAATTAAGAAGACTATATGGGGTCCTAGAAGAGAAGGAGGAAGGGAAGGGAGGGGAGAATAAAAATTGACAAGGACATAGAGTGAGAAATGGCGTTGTTACATGCAGCTGGCTTGGTGTAAATTTAGAGTCTGAGCCATTAAAGGTCATCATATCCTTTTATCTGAATGGTGGTGAAGTTTGCATGGTGTGGTGTAGAAGGATGGGAAGACAGTGAAGTGTAGGAGAGGTGTTTTATTGTGTAGTATAGTGTGGTGGAGTGTAAATAAACAGTAATATAAAAGTGTGAGCTTAGTGTAGTGTACGTAGTGTAACATAGAGTGAATGTGTTTGGAGCAAGTTGAAGTCTTGTTGTTGTTGAAGTTCCTCAAGCTGTCTGACCGAGCAGCTCCGAGTTGAAGTTTTATATGGTGTAATGTAGTGCTGAGTTAGTATAGTGTATAGTAGTGTGGTGTTGTGTACAGTTGAATGTAGCCGGTGTGTGTGGTGTACTGTGGGTAATGGTGAAGTGTAATGTGGTGTGGTGAGAATCTGTTGTGGTGTTGTTGTTCAAGGTAGTTTGGTATAGTGAAATGGTGAGAGTATGTGGTGTTGTGTGGATGTAGTGTGAGTGTATTGTAGCTTGAGGTGGTATTGTGTGTGTCTGGTGGTGTAATTTAAGCTCTGGTAACATTACAGTAGATGTTATATTAAGGTATGAGTATAACTATGTGAGAGCATTGCAAGATGACTTAAGAATATTAATTGCCGAATTGTACACAAAAAACCTTGACGAAACCTGAACTGAGAAAGTATTATTTTTACTTTTAATTAACTATTATTTCTATCATACTATTAATAACTCAGCTAGTGAATGATGAAAATGGAAGGATTGAGTATGATTTCCATCGTATATTGTACAAAGTGTGGTATTCCTAAGACAAGATGGGTTAGTACCTGTTTGTCCTAAACTATGAGGATGACACTGAAAGGGCGTGGCGTGGCTGGATGCCAGTGGGTGTGGCTACATATACAGGAGAGCAGCGTCTGTTGGTGCTCTATATAAGCACAGTGTGAGGAGGATCACAGCACACCTGCACTGCACACACTCCCATACAGACATGAAGCTGCTGGTGAGTCTTTACTTTTATATAAGAGAAGTAACTATTTATTGTGATTGAATCCTATCTGTCTATAGAGAAAATTTGAGTGCCTCATATTTTCAACGAGGTCTTTGAGAATGTTATCCACACATGTATAAAGGTACAGTTGGAGACAGATAGAACATGCATATTCTATTGTTTACCTGCAGAGCTAAATGCTATTAAATTCTCTTCGGAAATGTACATATAAGTGGCATACGGAACAATATATGAGATTTTCGTCATATTGTTAGATTCATATATTCAGTGCCGAAAGTCAGAAAAAAAATACTTTGTACCTTTGGAATAATTGCAAGTTATTTTTCTCGATGAGTCTGTAACATAGTCAGCGTGTGTTATCAGTTATGACATTTTTTAACAGTAAATAAATAAATTTATTATACAGTGATGAAAAACTGTCATATATGCTACGTTATATTAATATACATATAGATAACATTCATTATATCTATTAGTATGTAAGTGGTAATGGACCGTAATTCTTGAGTAGTTATATTATAGCCTATATGTACTAAATATCAGGATAACCAATTAGAAATACAGTAGGTGTGTGTAGCAGTTGGTTGATTTCCGTTTGTGTCCTCAGATTCTCGTTGCTTTGGTGGGCGCTGCCTGCGCCGCCACCCTTCCTCTGGAGACACCCAAGCCGGTGACTGATACAGAGGAAGTGGTGAAAGCCAAAGCAGAGTTCAAAGCAGCTTATGAAACCGCCGCTGCTGCCGCCGCTGCTGATGCTGTACCAGAATTGATTGTACCTGAGGGTGCCCCTTCCCCTGTCTTGGATACTAAGGAGGTGGCTGATGCCAAGGCTGAATTCCAGGCAGCATACGACGCTGCCGCTGCTGCTGCCGAGGCTGCCCCAGACAACGACCTGGATGGCTTACTTTCAACGTTGGACGGTCGGCTCTCACCATACTACACTCGTTATGGCTACCCAATTAATGCAGCTCTACCTTATTCTGCCCTTCCTTATTCAGGTCTTCCTGGTATTCTGCCTTACACAGGCCTTCCTGCTACCCTACCCTACACTAGCCTTCAGGCTGCCCTCTCTGAAGACATTCCTGCTACTCTACCATACACTGCCCTGCCATACTCTGGTCTGCCATACACTGGTCTGCCATACGCTGGCCTTCCCTACACTGGCCTTCCCTATGCTGGCCTTCCCCATGCTGGCCTTCCCTATGCTGGCCTTCCCCATGCTGGCCTTCCATACTCTGGCCTTCCCTACTCTGGCCTGTCTGCCTTCCCAGCAATTCCTTCCATTAAGCTGGATGAATAAACTGGTTTCCTGATCACTTGTGTGTGTGTGTGTGTGTGTGTGTGTGTGTGTCAGTGTGTGTGTCAGTGTGTGTGTGTGTGTGTGTGTGTGTGTCAGTTTGTGTGTGTGTGTCAGTGTGTGTGTGTGTGTGTGTGTGTGTTATAAAATTTCAAGGATTGCCTTGAAATCAAATTACTTGAAAAATTATATTCTCTTCATGTTTGGCATGTAGAATTTTTATATCACGATCTAAATTCCTCCTGATTTATACTGAATAAATTTATTTTATCACTACACTATCGAAACTTGTGATAAACATGAATTTCCCTATAAAATAAACATAGATTGTTATTATTTCCTTTCAATTATAACCATTCCTTCACCAACGACTCAGGAAACTGTTGTAGTTTATATATATTTTATATGCACTGAACTGTACATTTATATATCCCAAGTATTATAATACATATATATAATAATATAGTACATAATAATATAGTACATAATAATATAGTACGTGATACAAATCCATTATGTTACTTGGTTATTGTTTTATGTTTATTACGTCAAATATTTAACAATATTCTCCAAGTGTGTGACACTCTGCAGAACACAAACCTTCCCTCAATGTCCTACAATTGTACAGTCACCAGCACTAATAAGTAAACAGTTTTGGTTGAAGCTTTAAACATTCCAATTCACCAACGAACTAATCCCAATGGAGATCTTATTGTGTATTTATTTACTGTCTCTTGGTATTCGAAGCACACCTGGATACTTATTAGTGCTCGTGACGGTACACTTACGGCCGCAAAGAGGAAATATCGTGTTTCTGGAGCATTGTTCGGATCAGCATCATAATATCAGTTTATTGTATATGACATAATACAACATTCATGATAATCTGCCCATACGAATTGTAATCTTCATATTCTTTCACGTATCTATAAAAAACAAAAGTAAACACATTCCCTTCTTAGCAATGGCTATTTATTATTCAAGCCTTTACAGTGAATATTGGGGTTTAATTGGTTGAAAGAATACTTTTTACATACAGGTTGTATGTATGGAAGGTTTGTTTGTATTGGGCTTATTGCTGTTGTCACCAAATTGTTTAAGTGGTTGTTGTAGTAGAGTTGTGTGTTGTGACTTAGTACAGACAGACTTACTATAACTCTAGGCTACTCCACCAGTGCTGTGTAGTATTAAACCTTGACCTGCAGTCACCAGAGTTATCTTCTTAGTTAGGTTACATTCCGAGCGGTTATTAGTGTCACTGGTAGAGTGTCTCTTTGTTCACCCAAGTATTGCAGTACCTTCTTAGTTTAGTTACCAGGGTAGAAGGTTAAAATCTTCAGTCCTCATCTTTCCTTTATTATGTACATGTAGTATACAGGTTATATACAAGTTCCAACTTTTGCTCTGTGAATATAATGGTTTGGACTTTGTTTCTTGAGTTGGAGAACTGAGATACTACAATATTAGACTAATAGGTCTAAGTGAGAAGGTTAGAGAACTATGTGTCTGTTCTCTACGAGATACATGATAAGTCTGACTTTCATTCAGGCAAGATTCCTTCTGAGGTGATTACTAGGCTCGTAACATATGGCATATGATATGGGGAACTACTTCACATCTAATTTATAAACAGACATCGTCCTGGAATTCATACATACTTCAATACCTATGGCATACATTTTATATACTTCATCCTAGCTAAGTACCGGTACTTTTAATATCAGTGACAATATTTTGTAAGTGATGGAAATATCCTACGTGGTAACAATACTTAAGGAGGTACTTCTGGGCATTTGTGTGAGTGACTTCAATAATCTGTCTGTAAAGGAGGTATTGTGGTGAGAGTGGGTAGCCTGGGTGTGAGTCTGAGGCTGATTGGAGTAAAATGGTCTTTGGTGGCAAGCTTATTTGCGGTTGTTACTGTGTTGCTGGCAGAAAGTTAAAAGGAGCTGCAGAGGGTAGTGAATGAATTTCAGATGTATATAAAAGAAGGAAATTATAGGTGAGTATCATTAACAGTAAGATTATTATTATTAATATTTTTTTTTTTATGAGAAAACAGAAACCGAGAGTACCAACTAGAGTTGGGTGTGATATAACTTTGGGGTGTGTGAGAATGGAAGAGTTTTAGGAGCATAAATATTTGGGAACAGTGCTGTGTAAACATGAGAGAGAGAGAGAGAGAGAGAGAGAGAGAGAGAGAGAGAGCATGTTTGTGATAAATGATTTTTAGCATCTTTAGGGATAATCTTGATGGGTAGAAGCATGAGCTTGGAAGTAAAGAGGAGATTGACATATAGCATAGTCCTGCCAACACTGACGTATGCATCGGAGGCATGGACATAGAATAGGTGTGTTTGATAATAGTATCCAGAGAGGAACATGTAGCCTGACGAGGTGGGATGGAAATATAAATGAGAATGTGTATGAGAGGTGTGATCTGAGTGAGAAGACAATTGGTGCTGAGTGTGGGGCGATTGTGAGGGTTTAGTGTAATATATTAAGGTGGTCTGGAAACATGGAGATAAGGCAAGATTCTGGGAGTTAACAGAGAAAGTGAATGAAAGTTAAGTTGAGAGAACTGGTGTGGGAAGCAGACCAACAGTCAAATGGAAATACTGGGGGGGAAGAGTGCAAGGGAGAGAGAAACGTTTATGGTAGAGGAGGGCTTGACCAAGCATGGAATGAGTGTTGGAACAGGGAGAACTGGAGACTCGATCTGTCGTGGCCATTCTGTTTGGCATCTGTAATTTCAACGATCGTGGCTCAGCAGTAACAGCTTCTACATTTGAGATCACAAAACGAGAGTGTCCTTTAACTTCAGTAAGCTACATGGTTTATAAAGTAAACCTCAATAGACTTAATTTCTACCTTTCATACAATCAAGTAAGGTACATGTATCCGTGGGTCATAAGTAATATGCCCAATAATTAATAATAAATAGATCAGTTACATAAATACATCATACAATAGTCAATACTCAGCAAGTCAGTAGTCGAGAGACAGAAAGAGATGCAACTATTTACCAAACACTGCTGACATTATATTCTGCTTAGGCGGTTATGTCATCTGCCTCAGATTAAATATTTGACGTAATAAACATAAAACAATAACCAAGTAACATAATTGATTTGTATCACGTACTATAATTATTATGTACAGTCATGGTCAATAGTCCTGCCACACATTCCAATGAGATGGCTTCGAAAAATGATCCGAAACTATAGTTGTTGGTGTGTGCAATATTGTTTCATAAGATTCACTCAAATGGCTCGGCTTATATTCCCCAGGTTGCCGGACTTTTGACCATGACTGTACCATATTATTATATATATGTATTATAATACTTGGGATATATAAATGTACAGTTCAGTGTACATAAATGTGTATTAATGAACTTTTAACTTTTTAGATATGTACTTGAGATATTTAAATGTACACTCGTGATACATAATTTCTGACCAGAGTGTGAGGAGCAGAAAGCTTCGAATCGCCTGGTGTTGCTCATTTCCCCACCCAGTACACCTATAGAAGCTGAGTTCGAATGCAGGGTGTGTGTGTTTGGTGCCTGCCGTTCGTCTCTGGTCAGGGATTATGTATCACGAGTGTACAGTTAAGTACACATAAAATATATGTAAACTACAACAGTTTCCTGAGTTGTTGGTGAAGGAATGGTTATAATTGAAAGGAGATAATAACACTCTATGTTTATTTAATAGTGAAATTCATGTTTATCACAAGTTTTGATAGTGTAGTGATAAAATAAATTTATTCAGTATAAATCAGGAGGAATTTAGATTGTGATATAAAAATTCTACATGCCAAACATGAAGAGAATATAATTTTTCAAGTAATTTGATTTCAAGGCAATCCTTGAAATTTTATAACACACACACACACACACACACACACACACACACACACACTGACACATACACTGACACACACACACACACACTGACACACACATACACACACACACTGACACACACACACACACACACATACACTGACACACACACACAAGTGATCAGGAAACCAGTTTATTCATCCAGCTTAATGGAAGGAATTGCTGGGAAGGCAGACAGGCCAGAGTAGGGAAGGCCAGAGTAGGGAAGGCCAGAGTAGGGAAGGCCAGCATGGGGAAGGCCAGCATAGGGAAGGCCAGTGTAGGGAAGGCCAGCGTATGGCAGACCAGTGTATGGCAGACCAGAGTATGGCAGGGCAGTGTATGGCAGAGTAGCAGGAATGTCTTCAGAGAGGGCAGCCTGAAGGCTAGTGTAGGGTAGGGTAGCAGGAAGGCCTGTGTAAGGCAGAATACCAGGAAGACCTGAATAAGGAAGGGCAGAATAAGGTAGAGCTGCATTAATTGGGTAGCCATAACGAGTGTAGTATGGTGAGAGCCGACCGTCCAACGTTGAAAGTAAGCCATCCAGGTCGTTGTCTGGGGCAGCCTCGGCAGCAGCAGCGGCAGCCTCGTATGCTGCCTGGAATTCAGCCTTGGCATCAGCCACCTCCTTAGTATCCAAGACAGGGGAAGGGGCACCCTCAGGTACAATCAATTCTGGTACAGCATCAGCAGCGGCGGCAGCAGCGGCGGTTTCATAAGCTGCTTTGAACTCTGCTTTGGCTTTCACCACTTCCTCTGTATCAGTCACCGGCTTGGGTGTCTCCAGAGGAAGGGTGGCGGCGCAGGCAGCGCCCACCAAAGCAACGAGAATCTGAGGACACAAACAGAAATCAACCAACTGCTACACACACACACACACACACACACACACAGGGAACGGATCACTATTATATAGAACATTTCTCCTGCTCATTACTTACTCTCCAGTTTAACAGTATTTCTTCACCAGTACAACGGAGGTCACAACTAACAGAACACTTTGTGTATACAGAACTTTGTATATATGGATCTGATGATAAGTAAAAAATATCAATTCCTGTTCAATTATGTTTATATTTCTTAAAAGGATTTAGAGTTCGTGGCTTCTGGAATAAACAACAGAAGCAAGTACTTTTTGTCCCTAATTCTCCTTTACATGAATGGAGAACATTCTGAAGAAATCCAGTGAAAATAAAATAACTAAGATCTACTCTTAAATCAAAGAAAACCCAGTCACTCTGGAAAGTATATATATTTTCTTGAATAAAAGTAAAGACTCACCAGCAGCTTCATGTCTGTATGGGAGTGTGTGCAGTGCAGGTGTGCTGTGATCCTCCTCACACTGTGCTTATATAGAGCACCAACAGACGCTGCTCTCCTGTATATGTAGCCACACCCACTGGCATCCAGCCACGCCACGTCCTTTCAGTGTCATCCTCATATTTTAGGACAAACAGGTATACGACTCACCTACCGTATCTTGCCTTAGGAAAATTTACTCTTCCCCCCCAGTTCTTCCATTTGACTGTTGGTCTGCTTCCCACACCAGTTCTCTCAACTTAACTTTCATTCACTTTCTCTGTTAACTCTCCGAATCTTGCCTTATCTCCATGTGTCCAGACCACCTTAATATATTACACTAAACCCTCACAATCGCCCCACACTCAGCACCAATTGTCTTCTCACTCAGATCACACCTCTCATACACATTCTCATTTATATTTCCATCCCACCTCGTCAGGCTACATGTTCCTCTCTGGATACTATTATCAAACACACCTATTCTATGTCCATGTCTCCGATGCATACGTCAGTGTTGGCAGGACTATGCTATATGTCAATCTCCTCTTTACTTCCAAGTTCATGCTTCTACCCATCAAGATTTTCCCTAAAGATGCTAAAAATAATTTATCACACACATGCTCTCTCTCTCTCTCTCTCTCTCTCTCTCTCTCTCTCTCTCTCATGTTTACACAGCACTGTTCCCAAATATTTATGCTCCTACAACTCTTCCATTCTCTCATCCCCAAAAGTTATATCACACCCAACTCTAGTTGGTACTCTCGGTTTCTGTTTTCTAAAAAAAAAAAAAAAAAAAAAAAATAATCTTACTGTTAATGATACTCACCTTTAATTTCCTTTTTTTTATATACATCTGAAATTCATTCACTACCCTCTGCAGCTCCTTTTAACTTTCTGCCAGCAACACAGTAACAACCGCAAATAAGCTTGCCACCAAAGACCATTTTACTCCAATCAGTCTCAGACTCACACCCAGGCTACCCACTCTCACCACAATACCTCCTTTACAGACAGATTGTTGAAGTCAGCCACACAAATGCCCAGAAGTACCTCCTTTAGTATTGTTACCACGTAGGATATCTCCATCACTTACAAAATATTGTCACTGATATTAAAAGTACCGGTACTTAGCTAGGATGAAGTATATAAAATGTATGCCATAGGTATTGAAGTATGTATGAATTCCAGGACGATGTCTGTTTATAAATTAGATGTGAAGTAGTTCCCCATATCATATGCCATATGTTACGAGCCAAGTAATCACCTCAGAAGGAATCTTGCCTGAATGAAAGTCAGACTTATCATGTATCTCGTAGAGAACAGACACATAGTTCTCTAACCTTCTCACTTAGACCTATTAGTCTAATATTGTAGTATCTCAGTTCTCCAACTCAAGAAACAAAGTCCAAACCATTATATTCACAGAGCAAAAGTTGGAACTTGTATATAACCTGTATAATACATGTACATAATAAAGGAGAGAAGAGGACTGAAGATTTTAACCTTCTACCCTGGTAACTAAACTAAGAAGGTACTGCAATACTTGGGTGAACAAAGAGACACTCTACCAGTGACACTAATAACCGCTCGGAATGTAACCTAACTAAGAAGAAAACTCTGGTGACTGCAGGTCAAGGTTTAATACTACACAGCACTGGTGGAGTAGCCTAGAGTTATAGTAAGTCTGTCTGTACTAAGTCACAACACACAACTCTACTACAACAACCACTTAAACAATTTGGTGACAACAGCAATAAGCCCACTACAAACAAACCTTCCATACATACAACCTGTATGTAAAAAGTATTCTTTCAACCAATTAAACCCCAATATTCACTGTAAAGGCTTGAATAATAAATAGCCATTGCTAAGAAGGGAATGTGTTTACTTTTGTTTTTTATAGATACGTGAAAGAATATGAAGATTACAATTCGTATGGGCAGATTATCATGAATGTTGTATTATGTCATATACAATAAACTGATATTATGATGCTGATCCGAACAATGCTCCAGAAACACGATATTTCCTCTTTGCGGCCGTAAGTGTACAGTCACGAGCACTAATAAGTATCCAGGTGTGCTTCGAATACCAAGAGACAGTAAATAAATACACAATAAGATCTCCATTGGGATTAGTTCGTTGGTGAATTGGAATGTTTAAAGCTTCAACCAAAACTGTTTACTTATTAGTGCTGGTGACTGTACAATTGTAGGACATTGAGGGAAGGTTTGTGTTCTGCAGAGTGTCACACACTTGGAGAATATTGTTAAATATTTGACGTAATAAACATAAAACAATAACCAAGTAACATAATTGATATATATCACGTACTATATTATTATGTACAGTCATGGTCAATAGTCCTGCCACACCTTCCAATGAGATGGCTTCGAAAAATGATCCGAAACTATAGCTGTTGGTGTGTGCAATATTGTTTCATAAGATTCACTGAAATGGCTCGGCTTATATTCACCAGGTTGCCGGACTTTTGACCATGACTGTACCATATTATTATATATATGTATTATAATACTTGGGATATATAAATGTACAGTTCAGTGTACATAAATGTGTATTAATGAACTTTTAACTTTTTAGATATGTACTTGGGATATTTAAATGTACACTCGTGATACATAATTTCTGACCAGAGTGTGAGGAGCAGAAAGCTTCGAATCGCCTGGTGTTGCTCATTTCCCCACCCAGTACACCTATAGAAGCTGAGTTCGAATGCAGGGTGTGTGTGTTTGGTGCCTGCCGTTCGTCTCTGGTCAGGGATTATGTATCACGAGTGTACAGTTAAGTACACATAAAATATATATAAACTACAAAAGTTTCCTGAGTTGTTGGTGAAGGAATGGTTATAATTGAAAGGAAATAATAACACTCTATGTTTATTTTATAATGAAATTCATGTTTATCACAAGTTTTGATAGTGTAGTGATAAAATAAATTTATTCAGTATAAATCAGGAGGAATTTAAATTGTGATATAAAAATTCTACATGCCAAATATGAAGAGAATATAATTTTTCAAGTAATTTGATTTCAAGGCAATCCTTGAAATTTTATAACACACACACACACACACACACACACACACACACTGACACATACACTGACACACACACACACACACACACACACACACACTGACACACACACACTGACACACACACACACACAAGTGATCAGGAAACCAGTTTATTCATCCAGCTTAATGGAAGGAATTGCTGAGAAGGCAGACAGGCCAGAGTAGGGAAGGCCAGAGTAGGGAAGGCCAGAGTAGGGAAGGCCAGCATGGGGAAGGCCAGCATAGGGAAGGCCAGTGTAGGGAAGGCCAGCGTATGGCAGACCAGTGTATGGCAGACCAGAGTATGGCAGGGCAGTGTATGGCAGAGTAGCAGGAATGTCTTCAGAGAGGGCAGCCTGAAGGCTAGTGTAGGGTAGGGTAGCAGGAAGGCCTGTGTAAGGCAGAATACCAGGAAGACCTGAATAAGGAAGGGCAGAATAAGGTAGAGCTGCATTAATTGGGTAGCCATAACGAGTGTAGTATGGTGAGAGCCGACCGTCCAACGTTGAAAGTAAGCCATCCAGGTCGTTGTCTGGTGCAGCCTCGGCAGCAGCAGCGGCAGCGTCGTATGCTGCCTGGAATTCAGCCTTGGCATCAGCCACCTCCTTAGTATCCAAGACAGGGGAAGGGGCACCCTCAGGTACAATCAATTCTGGTACAGCATCAGCAGCGGCGGCAGCAGCGGCGGTTTCATAAGCTGCTTTGAACTCTGCTTTGGCTTTCACCACTTCCTCTGTATCAGTCACCGGCTTGGGTGTCTCCAGAGGAAGGGTGGCGGCGCAGGCAGCGCCCACCAAAGCAACGAGAATCTGAGGACACAAACGGAAATCAACCAACTGCTACACACACACACACACACACACACACAGGGAACGGATCACTATTATATAGAACATTTCTCCTGCTCATTACTTACTCTCCAGTTTAACAGTATTTCTTCACCAGTACAACGGAGGTCACAACTAACAGAACACTTTGTGTATACAGAACTTTGTATATATGGATCTGACGATAAGTAAAAAGTATCAATTCCTGTTCAATTATGTTTATATTTCTTAAAAGGATTTAGAGTTCGTGGCTTCTGGAATAAACAACAGAAGCAAGTACTTTTTGTCCCTAATTCTCCTTTACATGAATGGAGAACATTCTGAAGAAATCCAGTGAAAATAAAATAACTAAGATCTACTCTCTAATCAAAGAAAATCCAGTCACTCTGGAAAATATATATATTTTCTTGAATAAGAGTAAAGACTCACCAGCAGCTTCATGTCTGTATGGGAGTGTGTGCAGTGCAGGTGTGCTGTGATCCTCCTCACACTGTGCTTATATAGAGCACCAACAGACGCTGCTCTCCTGTATATGTAGCCACACCCACTGGCATCCAGCCACGCCACGCCCTTTCAGTGTCATCCTCATAGTTTAGGACAAACAGGTATACGACTCACCTACCGTATAATAAATTTTATTGCCTTAGAAAAATTTACTGTCTTGATGATCCTGTCTACTGTGGACATATTTCTTACCCAACCTCCTCTATCCTTCGCCATTTCACTTTATTTTGATATTTTTTTACATATTCAAGCAGTACCACCCTACTATGCATTCGTGCCGTGACAATATATTCTACCATAATTAGACTACTAAGACATTCACCTCATATCTCATTACTAACCTCATCCCACTCCCATATTACACTATATTGACACCACACTCGTAAAGGAAGGCACTCATGACTCACACCACACCTGAATTACGCCACCCTCACTTTATTTCACACTCAAGACACGCCAAATTGAATTACACTGAACCGTCTATTGCAGTCATCACAACATACCATATCACATTAAATTCACACTACATTATTCAAGTAATACTCCACCCGGAGGTTAATTAAACCTGGATACTCCCCGAAGAGGGGTATTGCCTGTAGTGATGTGGGCAATACTTTAAGGGTTTGGGTGCCCCTTCTTAATCTTCCCCGACACTGCCTACCCCTGTAGCTTCACCTCCTGCCTTTATGAAAACTGAGTGCAGGTGTGTCACCCAAGGTTACCAGAAGGGCTTGTCTTAGCGAAGGGTAGGTCACCGAGGTGCTGAATTTTTCCCCAATTCCAATGGCTTTGCTCTAGTATAATGGCCGCACCTCCAATCTCATTGGTTGTGATATTCTCACTGCCCAAAGCTTCATTCTGTGGATGTTGTCTTTGGAAGAGAATGGGCTTCTTGTATTAACACACCCCACATGTTTTGAGGATTAAGTGCATCTTGGCTTCAACATAAAAAACTATGTGCAGTTTACAATTAATGCGAGTCTACAACATGGGGATTATAATTTATACATAATTAGTATGTATGAACATGTTTTATTCATCTCCCAAAGGTTACATGGTTGTTAATTCACAAAGCACATAAAGCCACAAGGTAGTGACAGTACAGCTCTATTTCACCTAGGTAAACATACATCCAGGAATAAGGGCTTATCTTCATGAACTTCAGTAATGTGTACAGCAATGAACATTACATCACACACATGGTATTAACTAGACACAAGCTAATTTTCAATGAACTCCTTTAGTTCACAAAACTTTATAATATTTCCTTGGATTTAAAACTATTGAACGTTATAATACACTAAAATCGTCAGGAATTGCAGAAATAAAATAAAGAACAGATCAGCACACATATATCAGTGCATCTGTCCCATAATCAAGGTCCTTTAAGCAGCACACTGACTTACAAGCTCGTTTTGTATACAATTATGGAAAAACTGTATACATTACTCGTCAAAGTTATTGTTTTCCACAGTGTTTATACTGGGTGCTTATAATTGGGGCAGCAAATTTTAAGGGTTAGTTGTATAATGGAAACTAAACCTTTCTTATTCTATACAATTTGTTCAAGGAATGAGTTATTTAGTAGACAGACAACTAACATGAACTGTAGCAATGGGTTGGTAATACCGTGAGAGGGGGAGGGACAATTACCTGGTCACGTGTCCAAACATATCAACTTTTCCTTCCTTCCCATATGCTTTCCAGTGGCTGCATGTAGTGTTATCAAACTACCACTAGTTTCTGCCATATTTATGACAAGCAGCAGCTAAATGCTACTCACAAAAAAAAAAAAAAAAAAAAAAAAAATAATGTATCGGTACAAAATACTCAGGAACAAATGTGTTCTGCAAATGTCAGAGAATGACTAGGGGCCATATTCAAGAACATTCATGGTGCATACGATGGCGTGGTACTGGTATGATGGCTCCATAGAAAAACAATAGAGCCGTTGTACCGGTACCACACCATCGTATGCACCATGAATGTTCTTGAATATGGCCCTAGATCTGGGAGTGAATGGCTTTCGAACACATGCCGTTTAATCGCCTAATATCTTTAATTATACAAATACAGACACTGTAATGATACATTTCATATTGGTCATCTATATATTATCCTAAAAACATAATTCCAGAACAAATTGCATAGAATAGTAATTGTTTAATTTTCACTAGACAATTGACCCTCAAAATATGCTGGCATAAATACAAAACACCCTGCATAATGTACTTCAACATTTGTGAACAATAAGTTTCAAAATTGAGCAGGGAGTAGTAGTGCCACTCCTTTCAGTGGTCAAAAATGTTACTGCAGTTCCCTCAGTTCATATGTTCAATATTGATATTGATGTATTATTTATGAGTTGATATACAGTACATACTAAAAACAAATTTAATTGTTTGAATACTTGACTTTGTATAGTTTATATTTATATAAAGTTGTGATAGGGACAATTTGATAAATTTATAAAAATTTGCAATTACTATAGTCCTCTTTTCTCAGCCCCTTGGCTCTGAAATTTCCCAGTGATGAATAAAAATGCTTCCGACATTAGCCACCATGCATTACTGGTTACTACTTTATAAACAACATGCATTATGAAGGTCACATCCCTGTGCTGAATGGGTTAAGAAAGTAATTTACATAAGACTACTGCATACAGTGTATAATAAGACTGTAGTGGCACAACTATATTGCACTAGTTGTAGGAATATCGGTTCTTAATTGGTGTCATTTACAACTATCACTTTAAGTTCAAATATATAAGCAATTTTGGAAAAACACTGCCAATGATCGTAACATTTCAATTTTAACTTGACTAAATGATTGCCTATAGTAACTTAATTACAGTACTTTTAAATATTGTAAAACACACAGAACCTTTGGTAGCTTACTTTACTACTTTAAAGTATTGTAAAACATGCTGATACCAAATCAGGACACCATAATGGTTTTACTGAAAATCTAAATATGTCCGAATAAATTCTGTCTGTAAATTAATTAAGTGACGCTCTTTCATTACCTGTCAGAAGAAGATGAAAAGCAAGCAGATGGGGCAGGAAGATACAGCAGTGCAAGACACATAAGGATATACAGTACAATTTTACAAAATATGATATGCTATATTGTTCATATACCTTCTAGATAACAAATTCTATAAATATCATAACTAATTTTTTGAAACTGAAAGGCTAAGGGATAAGAGGTACAAACAATATTTCATAATTGAAAAGTTTCTTCACTTTCTGTTTATGTATTTGACATCCACTTCTAATATGAAAAATGCTTTCTCATGGTAACAAATACTAACCTCACTTCCAAAACACACAACAGAACCTCTAAGTCATATAAAATTAATAAATTAACCTGCCCAATGCTACCGTCATGCAGGTACATATATGTCGGAGGTTAAACACAAGTGTACTGACACCCCCTTGTAAATAAAGTCTCAATTTTAAACATTCATTGTGGTTGACAGTTCATTACTTTCTATAATAAAAGTGACCCAGATGTCAATAAGCTTCTGTGGGGTCAAGTACAAACTCCTGTTATTATCGTGCAGAGTGTGATGTCAGCTAATATATGGAGCTCTGCTTTGAGTAGTACAACACAGTCCTCATTTCTTAAGTTATAGTAGTACTCTCCTTGTAAATACTGTATGTGTAAATATATTATTGTAATATAAAACTGCAAAATGGGCTAAGTGCTAGTGATGAGTGTAACAGAAAAATATGACTGAAAATAATGTTGCCATCTCACATTTAGCATAGCCATGTTTTGTTCAGGTATCAATGGTAGTTGTGATTATGTTATATATATATCACTCAAATCCATGAAATACATATATTTATCACATAAAATCGTCGGTTAGAGCACCCTTTAACACACCAAACAGCTCGACACGGTGATACCCTCATGCTATGTCAACTGTTAGCTCATCATGAAACTTAGTGTTATATACAGGTACCAGTACTGTACTTTATACTTCTCAAATTCATCTTTACTAGTCATTTAATATGTTTCACACAAATCTGAGTTGCTTAAGGGACCCTGTGATGTCGTCTGAAAATTGGTGGTAAACGAGTCCTTCAAGAATTGCCACGAAACACCTCCTATAGGGAAGGAGCGTGTTTCGTGGCATAGTCAGGAGGAATCGGAAGCATCCAATTTCCATACACGATCACAGGGTCCTTAAGAGGATAAAAACATCCAGCAGTGGGCGCTGGTCGAAAGGGCTTAGATCGGTTAGCAGACGGCAGGTTAACTTCTGATTTTGGCATACAGTATTCAACTTTATCATTTCAAACTATTAAAACCTCGATCTAACAGACCTATAAATGACAGCTATAACTAAACTTGTACCTACTTTAGCACAATGTAATAAAAACTCTCTGCAATTTAAGTGAATCTTAATACCATCAAATTAAGAATATTTTGATATCATCCTGGATTTAGTTTGCAGTCATGGTTTTAAACCACTTCACCTCATGGCAAGGACATACAGATTACTTAATATGACAAATCAGTATATAAATTTAAATCTATAATAATTTTTCCTTATACAGTAATACAATGCACTTTGAAAGATATATAAATTTATACTGTACAGTAGCCATTAAAGATATAGAGATGGTATGAAAACACTCGGTCAGAGCCATTTTTCTAGGTACTGTAGTGAAACTTTATGGTTACCACTGACTGACCTTTGCTTCAACACCAAAATATAGTGTGATGTTTCAGAAATAGAGCACATCCATGAAGCATTCTTTCATTTTGAGAGTTTAGTGCAAATGAATCCATTACATAGTGGTATTAAACATTATTATTTTTATAGCTTTAAGAAATAAGGAGCCCAATCAGATAAATTTTGTTGCTCAGTGTATCAAATTTAATTATGTTGAAATATTGTTGAGTAAGTCAAACTACAGAGCAACTGTTGGCTAATAAGTTGCAGTTTACTCACCCGAGACATGTCAGAGAATAAATGAATACATTACCTGTATCTATAATTGCCAGGTAACAAATGTTAGTACTAGCTACCAGAGATATACAGGGCATTTCAAAACTAGATCGACAAACTAGATGAACAGATCGGAAGTACAAATGACCAAGTACATAAACAAGGAAATTCATTAATAAGAAAGTTACAGGACTTGCTAGGTTCGTAGCAGAAAGTGATAAAAAATTTATATTTCATAACTAGAAACAAGAATTGATTTTGTTAATAGCTGCCAATGGATAAAAGAACTCATATTCATATTGAAATTAATGTTTTGAAAGGCATAAGAAACAGATTAAAAACATCCATTGAGACATAGCACATATCTACTTCATCTATATTCAACTTGGTACTGTGAAATGATAAACAAAAGACAAAGCCAAACCAGGTGTCCGAACGCAACAATCTCCCTCGATTGCCTGAGAGATGCTAGGGGTGAGGATGGAGTGTAGGGGGAGGGGAGATTTGAAGTGTTCGTTCATCCTCCACAGGCTTTGGGTGTGTCGTCTAAATTAGTTTAACCTCAATAACTTGGTCAGCATACATTTTTGGAAAAATTTCGTTTAAAATATTATCTTCAAATTTGTCAAATCTAGTTTTGAAACACCCTGCATACACCTGTTTATAATAGACATCCTCTTCTGCATCCTAACCAAACTAATATGAACAAAACAATATATTGTATAATGCTTTTATAGGCCAATAAAGGAGGTAATACCATAATTGATAGTAGGAATGGAAACACCATGTGAGTTTCTTAAGGAACTTTTGTGTTCTTTTCAGTCAACAGAAAAACAGAAAACTAAACTTATTCACAATTCATTATAATTATATACTGTACTGTATAAATAGTGTACTTAACTTGCCATTAATTAAGTCATTGTTAAATATGCTTAAATTATCCTGCCTGGTGGTATGAGGTTGCAAGTTGCCATGAGTGGCTAAAGTGATGAGGCACAATGTGGGGATTCAAATTATATACTGTTCCTACTTGGAGAAGGAGGGGGTCAGTACTTGTATATTAAGTGGTTTTACTTCATGTCACATAATACATCATGTGACACCAGAAGTTGTAGCAGAGCACTGTAAGTTTGTAACAGGGTAAAACAATTGGGGACATGGCATTAAAATTCATCTTACAGCATGATAATGGTTATGGCGATGATGGTGGTGGTGGTGGTAGCTAGGGTTGAGGGGGATCAGGTTTTCTTTTTGTTGAGAGCTTTAGCAACTTGTTCCCTCTTAGCATTTGCTGCAAGTTCCCTAGCTGTGGAAGAGGGAGAAGTAACACTATTAGCATCAAATGCAATGTTGCCTGCTTAATGAAAAGAGAAAAACCAAGTAAGAAATATAAGTATGGCCTGAAATATACACTGAAGAGAATGATGAGTGCATAGATGGACAGTTACTGAATGTAAGTGACCACTGAAGTTCATTCATAGCCAGTTCTTCATGATTATGCACCCAAACACGCATTGACATATGGTCACATATCTCTGGGTCAGAGAAGCAATCCAACAACAATAAAATTGTCTAATGGTAGCTACAGTAAAATCATATAGAAAATTAAGCAAGTGAGAAGGTTACAAACTTTTGAATATATACTGTGTCCATCCCCTAAAAGCATCCATGTAAATTCTGTAATTTACAGACTTAATAAGTCTTAGTTAATTTTAGGGAAAATATCACCTGACTTGTTGCTAGTGTTGAAATTTTACTACACCCGTGATTTAAGGGTTAAGCCAACCCCTACCGAAACACATACTTTTGCCACTCCATAGAAGGCCTGGATCCTTCCAAGCAGGCGCCTATCAACACCGTATATTTTAAGCACATCCCTCACAGCCCTCCTACTGACCCTATCATATGCCATTTCCAGTTCCATCAAAGAAGTATACTGTAGTGTTTCCTACCATTACCAATTAATTTCTTCACTGTGGATAAGATTGCAAAAATTTGTTTCACACAACCTCTACCCTTTCTGAAATATCCCTGCTCCTCACTGACCCTATTCTTAGTTATTCCATTTAGTCTCTCTCCCATACACCTTTCCCGGCACAGTAAGGAGCTTTATTCCCCTTATTATTATTATTATTAAATTATCTTATGGTATAACATTATATTATTATTATTATTATTATAGCTACCACATTTTTCCCTACCGTACTCTGTTTACACTTGTATAGAGGCACAATAATAGCTCTCCTTCAGTCCTCTGGTACCTCTCCCTGCTGCCAAGTCAAGTTGCATATAGTCAACCTCCACTTCAATACTGCTTCACCCCCATGCTTCAACATTCCCCTCAGTTATCTCATTTATACTTGGAGCCTTTCCCACCATCAGCCTCCATATTGCTTTCCTAACCCTTCCTTTCCTGGTTCTCCGTGTACACCCTGTCACTTACCAACCCCTTCCATCCCCATGCATGTCACTACAGCCTCTCCTCCCATCCCATCATTCATCAAACAATCAAAATGCCTTTTTCTCATTCCTTTCACTACTTCACTTCCACTCGCATAACAGTAATTCCATCCTCCCTCTTCATTCTCAAGCAGCTAAAACTCATCATCTACTCTCTTTTTGCTCTCTCACTAGCCTCTTGATATGCTTCTATGACTCATCTTCCCTCTTTCCCCTCTCTCTCATCTCCTCTGGTACATTCCTCGGAAGGGTCCTCTTATATGCCTTCCTTTTCTTCCTTCAATGATCATCTCAAGAAACTAGATACCTGGCATATCTCTTCATCTTGTTAATGCCATTACAGAATCCACAACTTACCTATTTTCTCATCTTCTTTCTTTTTAGCTGCATCCTCCCTTTGCTGTTTGATGATGGCCAGGCGAGCCAAATCAGACCGAGCTTCATCTGTCCGTCCCTCGGCATGCATCTTGCGGTAATGGGCAGTTGCACGCTGCTTTTCTATCTCCTCCCTAGAAGTAATTCACAACTTTATGGTTAGAATTCACTAGCATTTGTTTTGGGAGCAGATGGATATAAATGTGAAAGTCTCAAGAAACACCAGCCTAAAATAGTACAATTCTGTGAGTTGTTTACAACAATTGTTTTATAGATAATGCTAACAAATATTATAAGATATTTTTTTCATTACAAATCAAGAGGGGCTTTGTAAAGCCTGGGCAAACATGCAAGCTTACACTTGTATTACTGCTGTCCACAACAAGGAGGTTAACAGATGGCACCGTCACCTTCAAATTAATGCATCTCATGTCCTGCATCGTGCTAAATCTGTTCTTCGTCTAGCCTCTAACCCGACTCTGGACAAATCTGGCACTATTCCACCATCCCCAACCCCCTCTGACTTATTTATCCTTGTCATTAGAATCTCTCTAAATGAACTATTTTTTCCCCTCTCTGGCCTTGACACTCAGACGGCATATGGACCAGATGGGGTTCCTCCTCTTGTTTTCAAGAACTGTGCTTTGTGCTGGCTCCCTGCCTAGGCAAACTCTTCAGTCTTTGTCTGTCATCTAATACTTTTCATTCCTGCTGAAAGTCTGCTCTGATCCAACCTGTTCCATTGAAGGGAGACCACTCCTAACCCTCCAATTAATCTCATTGCTCTGATCTCATGTCGAACTAAAATCTTCTAATCGATTCTTAACAGAAAAATATTCTTAATGTCAAACTGTGCTAGTATTACAGTATTGGCTCACTTTTTATAATGGATGTTTTAATTTAAACATTTCATTCATAACAATTCCAAAAGTATGGTACAATTATAAAGGCAATTGCCACATACTAACTGAAGGCATCTTAATAATACTGTCACCACATACTGAACACTTAATACTGTCACGAGGCACAGAGGAATTATCACCTGGCTGCCCGACACCTCTCCTTCCCTTCTCCAACACCTTTCCTTGCCTTCCCTGATAACTCTATGCATCTCCCTTTCCCTGACAACTGTCCCTGCCTCACCTTTCTCTTCGTGATAGTTGGGGCTTGGCTGCTGCTGCTGAGGATGGTGTGGTTGTAATGCTTGTTGCCTTCTTTGGCTTGCTGACAACTCGGTTGGGGTTCTCACACTCAATTAGTCCACCCACACCTTTTGCTTTCTGCTCCTTCAACTCTGCATCCTCTTCCTCATTCTCTTCCTCAGAGGATGACCCACTACTAGATTTTTCCTCCTCTTCCTCACTGTCCGTTTCACCTTGCTCTTTCTAGAAGAGTAAATAAATTTATTATAATTGTTATTACACTTTTTCAATACTAAGCAGTGCCATTTACAACTATAAAATTCTACTCCATACCTTTGCTTGTACCAAAGATGTAGGATATAAAACTCTACCTATAATGAAGCTAATACCTTGGCTATATGTGTGTGTGTGTGTGTGTGTGTGTGTGGATGTCAGCAATCATTTTTTTTTTTTTCTTCAATAAATGTACCTTTTCTCACTCTCCCACACAGAACACTAATCATATGAAACCACTATGCAATAAATATTGAATATCTTAACAAAAAGATACATTTCAATTACTGTATAGCAATCACGGTAATCTTATTAATGTCAAGATTCCCTGGCAATGTCCTTTCACATTTTATTGACATCCTATACATTCCAGTTGCATCCTTAAAGTGGTATTCGAAAAATGTTGTTAGCAAGTTAATGGCTACTGATTTATCCAAGTTATATCATGGAAAAGACTAACTAAACTAGGTAACATCATTTTTGGCACTGTTTGGAGGAATCAGTAGTCCCTAATTCACCAAAGTAATTATACTTCACATCCTTCATACTCTATGCATGATCTCAAATCTCCTCATACTCACTCTCCATTGACGCTCTTTTTCTTCCTTCTTCTTCTGCTCTTCCATTGCCTCGAAGTTGGTAAAGTGGCGTTTGCCTCCTTTATGTTGTTTACCTGTAAATGAGAATGATAAAAGTCCCATTAATATTGATCGTTGACCCTGCTACTGAAGTCAAGGATACTAAACCACTGCTGACCTGAATCTCCAGCCAGTGGTTTGGTAATGCCAAAGCTTGTGATAATTGTGATCATCATCATCATCATGGGGTACACACCTGGTGGAGCTTTGCTGCACCTGGCAACAAATCTTTTATTTTACCTAGACTAGAGTATCCTTTCCACACATAGGATAAACTAAAAACAAAGCCTTCACAACCTAGGCAGTCTTACAGACACAATATTACAGTTGCAATTACGGAGTTGTTATTGTTGTAGTTCCCCAGACTGTCTGGCCGAGCAGTCCCGAGTGTGCTGGGCACTTGAGAAGTGTGCTGGGTATTTACATCTACACATCTTCCCTCACCAGTGTGTGCTGGGTAGTTACATCAACACATCTTCCCCCAGCCTACAAGGTTGCTTTCCTTGCTCTTACAGCCGAGAACCTACTTACTGCTAGGTGAACAGGGACATAGGGGGTTGGGAAAGTTGTCCAACAATTCCACTGATCCAGGAATTGAGCCCGGGATCTCTCGTGTGCTGGGCGAGTGTGGTAACCGTTACACCATCAGCACCCCCCTAATTACTGAGTAATTGTGTTTTCTATTTCAGTGGCTCTAATTAAACATTACCCTATATGATACAGGTCTCATCTTGTGCAACTCTCATTATTTTAAGGGAAATCTGACCCCCTCTCAATATAGCCCCCCAAAAGACAAAATATAGGTTTTTCAATTGTCCTTCATGTGATTCCTGCAATCTAAACAACCATAATATACGGAAATATCCTGTTTTGGCATTAAGTCTCGGTACAGTAGTTTGTCCTGGTTAGGTTCCGGTAGTTTGCCCTAGTTAGGTCCCAGTAGTCCACCATGGTCCAGATTTAGGTAGGTAGGTTTGGTCAGGTCAGATTGGGTTACTTTCAAAACTTGGTGTGGGTTCTCAATTTTCATTATATTTCATTTCACATTTTAATTTTTGAAACTGGCTTTGGCTCTTAAGTTTCTGCATTTCCTTCAATTCACATTTATCAATTGCTGCTTATCTGCTTTCTCTCACCCAAAACTCCAAATACTTAGGCTTCCCCCCCCCCCCCCAAGACAGTTGGGTGATGGTGAATGGCCATAACAATGGGTTTCCAAAATGAATGGAGCATCAATCACTCAAAAAACAGTATGAAATGAGTTATATTTCTTTCAGTAACAGTAATATATATAATGATATTTGGTGAAAATGTAATTTAGAGGATTTATACCATAATCATGTATAAATCAAGAATAACTACTGTATCTCAGTTTTATATTTCCAATGCTCCATTTTGAGGTACAGTATACTGTAAAAATATGTATCCAGGTTTCCTTCGAATAGCCGGATCAAGTATTAAGCAGACTCAAGCAAATATGAAACAAGATAAGCGTTGTAATTGGTTCACTAGCACGTCAAATGATTCCAAACTTTAACAAGACCTTGACACAAATTTTGGATTGCGAGTGTACATACGATACATATTCTGATGTGAAAATTTAAGTTCTCTAATTCTACAATAATGAAATATGCCTTGGTGCAAGTGTATTGCAACTGGGAGGGAAGGCATGTGTTTGGGGAATTGTGGGTGGCTTAATAGGTTAAATCATTAAGGGGGTGTAGTAGTCTCGGCAAATTTGGAGCAACTGATTCCTCCAAACTATTCTAAGCAACATGATACCATTAATTTTTGTTAATCTGGCCCTGTTTCATGGCATATTAAGAAATCAGTAGCCCTCCAATGTACCAAAAGTAGACTACTGTATATTATGACTGACTCCCTTAACACTATTATTACCATTTATAAGTTATAGCCTATGCTCAACAATAATCCAAATTTGACCTCACCTCTACCTCTCCCTCTCATATTGTAGATGAAATATGTCTTTGATTGGGATTGTTTATCTTAATGGTGTAATACCTTTTATTTTTCCCTTACGGTAATAAACTTATGGGGTTAGTTTGTAGTGATTCTGGAATAACATGGAATTAGAGTAACTATAGTAACCCTAATTATATGGCAAAGCGAAGGGCCCCCTATTCAAGAACATTCAAGGTGTAGTAACGATACGATGGCTCCATAGACAAACAACAGAGCCATCGTATTGGTACCATGCTATCGTCAACACCAAGGATGTTCTTGAATATGGAAAGGCAAAGTGATGATATGGAGGAAACATCATTAAATTGGATGAAAATAGAGGAAACATATTAGAAACTTGGATGAAATGGAGGAAACGCATAAAAAAATTGGGTGAAATGGAGGAAACGCATAATTGAATTGGGTGAACATGGAGAAAACATATCAGAAAATTGGATGAAATGGAGGAAACATATTAGAAAATTGGATGAAATGGAGGAAACATATTAGAAAATTGGATGAAATGGAGGAAATTTCAGACAATTGGTTAAGCTAATTGGATGAAATGGAGGAAACATATTGGAAAATTGAATGAAATGGAGGAAACATATTGGAAAATTGAATGAAATGGAGGAAACATATTGGAAAATTGAATGAAATGGAGGAAATATAAAAACATTGGAGCAACTGATTCCTCCAAACTATTCTAAGCAACATACCATTAATTTTTGTTAATCTGGCCCTGTTTCATGGCATATTAATAAATCAGTAGCCCTCCAATGTACCAAAAGTAGACTACTGTATATTATGACTGACTCCCTTAACACTATTATTACCATTTATAAGTTATAGCCTATGCTCAACAATAATCCAAATTTGACCTCACCTCTACCTCTCCCTCTCATATTGTAGATGAAATATGTCTTTGATTGGGATTGTTTATCTTAATGGTGTAATACCTTTTATTTTTCCCTTACGGTAATAAACTTATGGGGTTAGTTTGTAGTGATTCTGGAATAACATGGAATTAGAGTAACTATAGTAACCCTAATTATATGGCAAAGCGAAGGGCCCCCTATTTAAGAACATTCATGGTGTAGTAACGATACGATGGCTCCATAGACAAACAACAGAGCCATCGTATTGGTACCATGCTATCGTCAACACCAAGGATGTTCTTGAATATGGAAAGGTAAAGTGATGATATGGAGGAAACATCATTAAATTGGATGAAAATAGAGGAAACATATTAGAAACTTGGATGAAATGAAGGAATCGTATAAAAAAATTGGGTGAAATGGAGGAAACGCATAAAAAAATTGGGTGAACATGGAGAAAACATATCAGAAAATTGGATGAAATGGAGGAAACATATTAGAAAATTGGATGAAATGGAGGAAACATATTGGAAAATTGAATGAAATGGAGGAAATATAAAAAAATTGGAGCAACTGATTCCTCCAAACTATTCTAAGCAACATGATACCATTAATTTTTGTTAATCTGGCCCTGTTTCATGGCATATTAAGAAATCAGTAGCCCTCCAATGTACCAAAAGTAGACTACTGTATATTATGACTGACTCCCTTAACACTATTATTAACATTTATAAGTTATAGCCTATGCTCAACAATAATCCAAATTTGACCTCACCTCTACCTCTCCCTCTCATATTGTAGATGAAATATGTCTTTGATTGGGATTGTTTATCTTAATTGTGTAATACCTTTTATTTTTCCCTTACGGTAATAAACTTATGGGGTTAGTTTGTAGTGATTCTGGAATAACATGGAATTAGAGTGACTATAGTAACCCTAATTATATGGCAAAGCAAAGGGCTCCCTATTCAAGAACATTCAAGGTGTAGTAACGATACGATGGCTCCATAGACAAACAACAGAGCCATCGTATTGGTACCATGCTATCGTCAACACCAAGGATGTTCTTGAATATGGCAAGGCAAAGTGATGATATGGAGGAAATATCATTAAATTGGATGAAAATAGAGGAAACACCTTAGAAACTTGGATGAAATGGAGGAAACGCATAAAATAATTGGGTGAAATGGAGGAAACGCATAAAAAAATTGGGTGAAATGGAGGAAACGCATAATTGAATTGGGTGAACATGGAGAAAACATATCAGAAAATTGGATGAAATGGAGGAAACATATTAGAAAATTGGATGAAATGGAGGAAACATATTAGAAAATTGGATGAAATGGAGGAAATATCAGACAATTGGTTAAGTTAATTGGATGAAATGGAGGAAACATTGGAAAACTGAATGAAATGGAGGAAATATAAAAACATTAGAGCAACTGATTCCTCCAAACTATTCTAAGCAACATGATACCATTAATTTTTGTTAATCTGGCCCTGTTTCATGGCATATTAAGAAATCAGTAGCCCTCCAATGTACCAAAAGTAGACTACTGTATATTATGACTGACTCCCTTAACACTATTATTACCATTTATAAGTTATAGCCTATGCTCAACAATAATCCAAATTTGACCTCACCTCTACCTCTCCCTCTCATATTGTAGATGAAATATGTCTTTGATTCGGATTGTTTATCTTAATGGTGTAATACCTTTTATTTTTCCCTTACGGTAATAAACTTATGGGGTTAGTTTGTAGTGATTCTGGAATAATATGGAATTAGAGTAACTACAGTAACCCTAATTATATGGCAAAGCAAAGGGCTCCCTATTCAAGAACATTCAAGGTGTAGTAACGATACGATGGCTCCATAGACAAACAACAGAGCCATCGTATTGGTACCATGCTATCGTCAACACCAAGGATGTTCTTGAATATGGATAGGCAAAGTGTGATGATATGGAGGAAACATCATTAAATTGGATGAAAATAGAGGAAACACATTAGAAACTTGGATGAAATGGAGGAAACGCATAAAAAAATTGGGTGAAATGGAGGAAACGCATAATTGAATTGGGTGAACATGGAGAAAACATATCAGAAAATTGGATGAAATGGAGGAAACATATTAGAAAATTGGATGAAATGGAGGAAACATATTAGAAAATTGGATGAAATGGAGGAAATTTCAGACAATTGGTTAAGCTAATTGGATGAAATGGAGGAAACATATTGGAAAATTGAATGAAATGGAGGAAATATAAAAACATTGGAGCAACTGATTCCTCCAAACTATTCTAAGCAACATGATACCATTAATTTTTGTTAATCTGGCCCTGTTTCATGGCATATTAAGAAATCAGTAGCCCTCCAATGTACCAAAAGTAGACTACTGTATATTATGACTGACTCCCTTAACACTATTATTACCATTTATAAGTTATAGCCTATGCTCAACAATAATCCAAATTTGACCTCACCTCTACCTCTCCCTCTCATATTGTAGATGAAATATGTCTTTGATTGGGATTGTTTATCTTAATTGTGTAATACCTTTTATTTTTCCCTTACGGTAATAAACTTATGGGGTTAGTTTGTAGTGATTCTGGAATAACATGGAATTAGAGTAACTATAGTAACCCTAATTATATGGCAAAGCGAAGGGCCCCCTATTCAAGAACATTCACGGTGTAGTAACGATACGATGGCTCCATAGACAAACAACAGAGCCATCGTATTGGTACCATGCTATCGTCAACACCAAGGATGTTCTTGAATATGGAAAGGCAAAGTGATGATATGGAGGAAACATCATTAAATTGGATGAAAATAGAGGAAACACATTAGAAACTTGGATGAAATGGAGGAATCGCATAAAAAAATTGGGTGAAATGGAGGAAACGCATAATTGGATTGGGTGAACATGGAGAAAACATATCAGAAAATTGGATGAAATGGAGGAAACATATCAGAAAATTGGATGAAATGGAGGAAACATATTAGAAAATTGGATGAAATGGAGGAAACATATTAGAAAATTGGATGAAATGGAGGAAATTTCAGACAATTGGTTAAGCTAATTGGATGAAATGGAGGAAACATATTGGAAAATTGAATGAAATAGAGGAAATATAAAAAAAATTGGAGCAACTGATTCCTCCAAACTATTCTAAGCAACATGATACCATTAATTTTTGTTAATCTGGCCCTGTTTCATGGCATATTAAGAAATCAGTAGCCCTCCAATGTACCAAAAGTAGACTACTGTATATTATGACTGACTCCCTTAACACTATTATTACCATTTATAAGTTATAGCCTATGCTCAACAATAATCCAAATTTGACCTCACCTCTACCTCTCCCTCTCATATTGTAGATGAAATATGTCTTTGATTGGGATTGTTTATCTTAATGGTGTAATACCTTTTATTTTTCCCTTACGGTAATAAACTTATGGGGTTAGTTTGTAGTGATTCTGGAATAATATGGAATTAGAGTAACTACAGTAACCCTAATTATATGGCAAAGCAAAGGGCTCCCTATTCAAGAACATTCATGGTGTAGTAACGATACGATGGCTCCATAGACAAACAACAGAGCCATCGTATTGGTACCATGCTATCGTCAACACCAAGGATGTTCTTGAATATGGAAAGGCAAAGTGATGATATGGAGGAAACATCATTAAATTGGATGAAAATAGAGGAAACACATTAGAAACTTGGATGAAATGGAGGAATCGCATAAAAAAATTGGGTGAAATGGAGGAAATGCATAAAAAAATTGGGTGAACATGGAGAAAACATATCAGAAAATTGGATGAAATGGAGGAAACATATTAGAAAATTGAATGAAATGGAGGAAACATATTAGAAAATTGGATGAAATGGAGGAAATTTCAGACAATTGGTTAAGCTAATTGGATTAAATGGAGGAAACATATTGGAAAATTGGGTGAACATGGAGAAAACATATCAGAAAATTGGATGAAATGGAGGAAACATATTAGAAAATTGGATGAAATGGAGGAAACATATTGGAAAATTGAATGAAATGGAGGAAATATAAAAAAATTGGAGCAACTGATTCCTCCAAACTATTCTAAGCAACATGATACCATTAATTTTTGTTAATCTGGCCCTGTTTCATGGCATATTAAGAAATCAGTAGCCCTCCAATGTACCAAAAGTAGACTACTGTATATTATGACTGACTCCCTTAACACTATTATTACCATTTATAAGTTATAGCCTATGCTCAACAATAATCCAAATTTGACCTCACCTCTACCTCTCCCTCTCATATTGTAGATGAAATATGTCTTTGATTGGGATTGTTTATCTTAATTGTGTAATATCTTTTATTTTTCCCTTACGGTAATAAACTTATGGGGTTAGTTTGTAGTGATTCTGGAATAACATGGAATTAGAGTAACTATAGTAACCCTAATTATATGGCAAAGCAAAGGGCCCCCTATTCAAGAACATTCAAGGTGTAGTAACGATACGATGGCTCCATAGACAAATAACAGAGCCATCGTATTGGTACCATGCTATCATCAACACCAAGGATGTTCTTGAATATGGCAAGGCAAAGTGATGATATGGAGGAAACATCATTAAATTGGATGAAAATAGAGGAAACATATTAGAAACTTGGATGAAATGGAGGAAATATCAGACAATTGGTTAAGCTAATTGGATTAAATGGAGGAAACATATTGGAAAATTGAATCAAATGGAGGAAATATAAAAACATTGGAGCAACTGATTCCTCCAAACTATTCTAAGCAACATGATAACATTAATTTTTGTTAATCTGGCCCTGTTTCATGGCATATTAAGAAATCAGTAGCCCTCCAATGTACCAAAAGTAGACTACTGTATATTATGACTGACTCCCTTAACACTATTATTACCATTTATAAGTTATAGCCTATGCTCAACAATAATCCAAATTTGACCTCACCTCTACCTCTCCCTCTCATATTGTAGATGAAATATGTCTTTGATTGGGATTGTTTATCTTAATGGTGTAATACCTTTTATTTTTCCCTTACGGTAATAAACTTATGGGGTTAGTTTGTAGTGATTCTGGAATAACATGGAATTAGATTAACTATAGTAACCCTAATTATATGGCAAAGCGAAGGGCCCCCTATTCAAGAACATTCACGGTGTAGTAACGATACGATGGCTCCATAGACAAACAACAGAGCCATCGTATTGGTACCATGCTATCGTCAACACCAAGGATGTTCTTGAATATGGCAAGGCTAAGTGTGATGATATGGAGGAAACATCCTTAAATTGGATGAAAATAGAGGAAACATATTAGAAACTTGGATGAAATGGAGGAAACGCATAAAAAAATTGGGTGAAATGGAGGAAACTCATAATTGAATTGGGTGAACATGGAGAAAACATATCAGAAAATTGGATGAAATGGAGGAAACATATTAGAAAATTGGATGAAATGGAGGAAACATATTAGAAAATTGGATGAAATGGATGAAATTTCAGACAATTGGTTAAACTAATTGGATGAAATGGAGGAAACATATTGGAAAATTGAATGAAATGGATAAAATATAAAAACATTGGAGCAACTGATTCCTCCAAACTATTCTAAGCAACATGATACCATTAATTTTTGTTAATCTGGCCCCGTTTCATGGCATATTAAGAAATCAGTAGCCCTCCAATGTACCAAAAGTAGACTACTGTATATTATGACTGACTCCCTTAACACTATTATTACCATTTATAAGTTATAGCCTATGCTCAACAATAATCCAAATTTGACCTCACCTCTACCTCTCCCTCTCATATTGTAGATGAAATATGTCTTTGATTGGGATTGTTTATCTTAATGGTGTAATACCTTTTATTTTTCCCTTACGGTAATAAACTTATGGGGTTAGTTTGTAGTGATTCTGGAATAACATGGAATTAGAGTAACTATAGTAACCCTAATTATATGGCAAAGCAAAGGTCTCCCTATTCAAGAACATCCATGGTGTAGTAACGATACGATGGCTCCATAGACAAACAACAGAGCCATCGTATTGGTACCATGCTATCGTCAACACCAAGGATGTTCTTGAATATGGCAAGGCAAATTGATGATATGGAGGAAACATCATTAAATTGGATGAAAATAGAGTAAACATATTAGAAACTTGGATGAAATGGAGGAAACATTAGAAAATTGGATGAAATGGATGAAATATCAGACAATTTGTTGAGCTAATTCGATGAAATGGAGGAAACATATTGGAAAATTGAATGAAACGGAGGAAATATAAAAAAAATATTTAAGCTAATTGGATGAAATGGAGAAAACACGTAAAAAAATTGGATGAACATTGTGGAAACATATCAGAAAATTGGTTAAGCAAACTGGATGAAATGGAGGACACAAACACATCAGAAAATTGCCAAAATCCAAAAACAGACGTTGGGTTGAGCAGACAGACTTTATCAAAATAATACATGTTGCTGCATTGATTTATTTAACTCAGACGTCAACCATTAGTCCTACACAATGTATACTTAAAAATATTCGTGACTGTACAATCAATGGACACTAATATTATGGTTTTATCACCACTTACCACCCCTAGGCATGTTGAGGATTATTATAAGTTTGATAGCACGAGTGTCTTGTTTTCTCCTCAGAGACAGGCACCTTGTTGGTCTGTTTGCAGTGTTGCCAGGTCTGACTCACGAAATTTCCCGAACTTCACCTTTAGAATTTCTCTTTTTATCTCAATAATTCCTTGTTATACACTTGAACATTGATGGTCTTTCAGGAATTTCGTCTGGTAAAAATTTCCCTGTTGACTCTTAAATAATCTGTATATAATTTCCCCGTGTGGACTTTAAAATTTCCTAAAACAAAGAAATTTTTCCATATTTAGCAATACTGCTGGTGGTCTGTGATGTCCGGAAATGCTCCTCCTACTTGGGGTAATCGTACACTAAACCTAAAATAATCGTATTATCTACCAAATTATTATACCATTATCGTGGCAAACATGCTATGTAGAATTGATCGAGTTTACTTACTGCTGTACAACATATAAAATAAAAATTGAATTCCAAGATTGTGGCTGCCGTAACAGTACATCATTATACCTTCCTACTATATGTAGCTACATGCATTATTCGTACAACAATGCAAGGTGACATTGCTAAGGGCTGAGAAATTCGGGAAATAAATCTATACTATTGGTTTGCAGCCTTGTTTGGTTGCCGCCTAGCAACCTCCCACATGGAGCGGTATTCCTTTCAGGTGCGAGCAAAGGCCACATCACATCAGCGAGTGAGGATGGAATGACTTCTTCAAGGTAAGCCAGCTGCAAAACCACCTAAGTCAGCCATGCAGCCGCAACAAAGAAAACTGTCTAATGTTAACTGGCCAAGTCCTTTCTACTTTCTCCTTCTCTGATGATGGGATTTGTCGACTGACTCGATGGGACTGCACTTGATACTTGATGATGTCTTGATCCAGATCGATCAGAGCCGTGGTGATCCGCCGCTGTAGTCAGTCCCAGCGTTCCAAAGCAGTAGGTCCACCTGCTGGTCCGGTATTGCATTTGTTGCTGCTCTGCAGTATTGTGTGTATCCTGGTACTGCTGGTTCATCCGGTACTTTCAAACCTCTAATCTGCCGGGTGTAGGCTCGCTGAACAATTCCAGCAGGGCTTGAATGTCTGCTGCTTTGTGGGGGGACCAGCTGTACATTATCAAAAGTACTTAAACCCAATAAATACCGCAGTTTCCTCGAGTATTACCTCTTCTCGGAGGGGTATGAATGAATGAATAGTTTATTTTATGCAAAAAGTATAGTAAAAGAGTAGGTCATAGCTTACACACCAACCCACAAACAGTATTATAAGGCTACAGAGAAATAAGAACAAGTACAAATGCAAATATATTTAATTATATAAAGAGTTCTAGTACGAGACTCTGGAAGGCCTTATGTCACTCTTTAGGTACAGTATATAAATAAGATTATATACAGTAAGATGTGTATAGTGAAGTGAAGATGTGTATAGTGTAGTGAAGATGTGTGGTGTGCTGTGAAGATGTGTGATGTGCAGTGAAAATGTAGCCTACATAGTGTAGTGAAAATGTGCATAATGTAGTGAAGATATGTATAGGGTATAAGTGAAGATTTACATAGTGTAGTGAAGGTGTGGTGTGTTGTGATGATGTGTATAGTGTAGTGAAGATATGTGATGATGTACGTGTATAGGGTAATGGAGATGTGTGTGTAGTTAAGATGTGTATGGTGTAGTGAAGATGTGTATAGGGTAGTGAAGATGTGTGGTGTGTTGTGAAGATGTGTATAGGGTACTGGAGATATGTGATGTGTAGTGAAGATGTGTATATTATGGTGAAGAGATGTGTAGTGTAACACCCAGAACTGTCATGGAATAGAGTTCACACTCAGGTGTGGTGGTGTCTTGTATCAAACACATTTTACCACTAAGCCACATGGAATCTTACCATGATGGCTGGATGCTACTGCATAAAGTTACTGCATCACTTACTCAGTTCCAGTTCACTCTGATTCACATAAAAACATTAATTTTACTCATCAGTCCCAAGCCGTAACTTCACAATTATAAAAACTCTTTTGGCACATTGGCTTATATAACTTATACTACGGTACTATAACTTATTAGACCTAAATCCTCAACAACCAACTAGTCTACATAGTAAACACAATTATAAATTAAATATCTTTAAAACATTATGATATATGCTAAAACATTCATAATACAATCTCTCAACACTCGAGTTATCCTACAGGCCAACCTTAACTTGGGCACAAGTAGGTCACCCCATGGAACCAGTTTATCTTTTATAACCCAGTCAATGCCATATATATGTGAGGTTATACATTAACAGTTAATATCAGAATACTATAATAGCCTTGGCTTTGCAGCATGTGTGTACAGTATCAATATTCTACAGGACATGGGTGTCACGGTGTATGAGGCAGGTGATGAATTTCACTTCGTTGATTTGTCCATTTCTGTCGTATATTTTTCTGTATGACTTTCTTAACATACCTATGAAAGGTAGTAGAAAGACTCCTGTCTCTCTGGGTACACCCATATGCTGAACACGCCGGCATTATTAAAAAGATGGCAAAGAATAATGCAGGTACTTGGTGAAGTTGATGCTCCGACCGGAGTTCGACGTGATCAGCTGAGCCTCAGAGAGGGCAGTGGGCACCAACACCAAGCAACACCTTGCTGGACTCCCACAAGCTGGAGGATAAAAGACCACCAACACTACAGCCTCAGGAGAACAGAGAAGCACCCTCACCACCACCACAATCACAGGAATTATTCTACTATCTCAAATGTGACTATACAAACTTAACGCAAACAAACCAAAGTGACATCCAAAACTCTGCTTAAGCCACCGCCTCGAATGAAATGCGGCGGCGGCAAATGCCGCTTCTACAAGAGGGGTGTCTGCAAATATGGAGTAAGTGGTAGAGGATGTAAATTTGGTCACCGTAAGCCTTGCCAAAGATTAATTCAACATGGACCAAGAGGCAACCAAGGCTGCAAATCAGGACAAGAGTGTCAAAACTACCACCCAATGCTGTGCCGTGGCTCTGTGCAGTGGTGCGAGTGTTTCAACAAAGAATGCACATACACACACATCCGTGGCACTAAACGAGAACAACCTGACGAACCAGCACAAAATCAACTGATGTCTGGGGCCACAAACAATGTTCAAACAAATGCTCCAGGACATCAGCAAAAATATGGCAAAATGAAGCTACCAGTTATGGAAACATCCAGTCTATGCCTACTTTTTTTTAGAAATTATGATGTCAGAAATGAAATCACAAATGGACAACTTGAGCAAAATAGTAGAGGCCCAAGGAATGATAATACAAAACCAGATGGAGAGGCAAACACAGAATCTACCTCCCCCAGCCCCAGTACCAATATCAATGTTCCTCTGGCTCAATGCGGCAAAGGGGCACTAGAATCATTCCTATATTTGAAAATATACAAGGTCTATATCCCAAGTCCAATAGAAGCAAAGTACCTTTCCTTTCTGAACTTGCACATCTCGAAGACATAGCTTTCTTCGCACTAACGGAATCCCACCTATGTGAGGACATTATTGATACCGAAATCCAGCTACAAAATTACACAATTTTCAGGGCAGACAGAAAAGATAGGTCACATGGTGGTACAATAACATACATTAGAAAGGACAGGCATCCAATACTGAAGTTCTCTTAACTTACTCAAATAGACAAGTTGAAATTTTGGTACTCCATCCATGTCAAAATGCTTTCACTTATCTTTGTCAACTTATATCGACCCCCTCAGTGCAGCAAGCAAAACTTCCTAGAGTCCTCACCCTGGACCAGCTACAACCGTCCACACAAGATCTGATAATAACAGGCGACTTCAACTTCCCAATCATCAAATGGGTACAGGGGTGTATTGAAGGAAGGAGTCGAGAGGACCAAGATCAAGCAATAGCCCTACATGAGTTTATGAACCAGTATTTCTTAAGCCAAGAAATCACAGAACCAGCTAGAGGGAAAAACATCTTGGATATTTTAATTAAACAAACAGATATTAATAACAAATATTGAAACAAGAAGGACAGCAATGTTGTCAGAAATTGTCCAAATAAAAGAACAACTCCAGAGATCACATGAAAATCAAAGGAAAAGAGAAGAAAACAAGGCTATTTTGAACATAAAAGTAAATCCAAGTTGCTTTTTTAACTATGCAACAAAGTTTTCAAAGTCCTTTACTTCCATTGGTCCCCTACCCACACCTGAAGGACGTGTTGAAGAAGATGCTGAAGTAATGTGTCACCTTCTGGCTAACCACTGTCAAACTGTCTTCAGCACTCTGGACCAAACTAAGCTAATAGCAGAACCTAGGACCTTCTTTAACCAAACAGTTCTACCGGAGGGACATGCTACACTACAAGACATAGATTTCTCAGAAAAAAACATTAACATATAGACAGCAACTGGGGAGCTAAAACCCAACACAGCACCTGGCTCAGATGGTATGCCAACTATTATCCTTATAAAGTGCAAAGAGTCATTAGCACATCCATTATACATGGTATGGCGTCATTCCCTATGGATACCTGCAAAATACCCAAGGTGGCAAAGAAAGCAATTGTAACACCAATTCACAAAGGGGGAGCAAAAATAGGAGTATCGCTGGCTGAATTCCTTGCTCATAGATCCCAGGTAGTAGCTGCTAATGGTACTATCAAAGAGTATGGACCTTACATACTCTTTGGTACTATATCAGCTGAACGAGAAGTTATCAGTGGTGTCCCTCAAGGGACTGTGCTCGGTTCTCTGCTATTTCTCATACTTATTGGGGGTATTGATAAAGGCGTAGCACACTCAGCAGTAACCTTCTTTGCTGACTATACGAACATACGGTATGCAAAAGCATAAATACTGAAGAGGATGTTGATGGTCTTCAAGAAGATCTAGATATGATATTCAAATGGGCAAGAGAGAATACATGATATTCAACGACAGCAAATTCCAATTACTCAGAAGTGGAAGTAACCAAGAAATCCTCAGATCAACATCCTTCCTAACAAGCGACAATCAGGTGATACCCACCAGTGCCCATGTGAAATGTTTGGGTGTTCACGTGAGTGAGGATGTTACATTTAAACATCACATCCTAGAAACTGTGAAGAAAGCAAGAAGGATGGCAGGACCGTGGGTTCTTCGAACCTTCTACTCTAGAGAAGAAGACTGCATGCATGTTAACCCTGTGGAGATTTCGAGCTCTGCAGATTCAGCCCAAACTGGACTACTGTTGCAACTTGCCAGCTCAGACCTCTTTATTACTCCTGCAGTAGGAGATTATGATGTAACCATTTATTTATTAATATTATTATTGTTGTTATTATTGTTTAATTAGGAACAATTAAGTAATTGCATGCAGCTGCTTTAATTACGTAGTTACTATTGTTATAATTGCTATCGTCATCATCAAAATCATAATTATAAAAATTACTGCTATTATCATAATTCTTTTATTTCTGTCATCATTATACAATGCCACGATATTTACCCGTAGATATTTTTACAGGAAGACGGACGTTTTCCTAGCGCATATCTAGCGCATTATATGTTTGAATGTAGCAATCATGGTGTGTTGGTAATACTGAATGTGGTGCACGTGTTACAACCAGCAGCTGCAGACACACAACCTACGTCTTGTTGTTATTGACTTGTTGTAACCTTCTATACTTTGGTTATCTGTGAAGGCTGTATTGTTTATTGTGTTGTGGTTAAGTTTTGTATTACTTACTTTTCGACGTTTTGTGTAAATTAAAGATGGATGAAACAAAAGCAAAGAAAAGAACGAAAGAAAAACATGAAGACATGGATCCTGAAGGAACGAAAGAGAAGAAACCAAGAAGGTCCAAAAGAACACCTCAAGTCCTTACCAAAGAACAGATAAGCATGATTACCAATAAAATGAGGCGTCAAAAAGCTTTTATGTTATATAAACAACAACAAATGAAGGTAATTATGGTATATTATTGTTGATGGTTTAAGTTGTTATATTGGTGGGTTCCATATTTGGTTGTGGGTATAACTTGAGGTATAACTTTACTATGGCACAATACAACATACAAGATAACCAATATACATCTCTAGGGTATTTTCATCGGTAAATATTGAAAGAATTACAGTTATTATGTACGGTTTTTCTACCTTCATTACCCACTTATTTAGACAATTCTAAGACTTTTCGGTATTTATTGAAAGAATTACCGTTTTGTAGCAGTGTTTCCAAATCCGGCTAGGTCCCAGTATTTTGCCCTGGTCATTTTCTGTACTTTACCACGGTTATTTCCTGGTAGTTTGCCCAGGTTAGGTCCCGGTAGTCTGCCCAGGTTAGGTCCCGGTAGTCTGATGCGGCCTAGGTTAGGTTAGGTCAGGTAAGGTAAGGTCAGGCTAATTTCAAAATGCCCCATTTGAATATGCCCTATCTTGTAAATGGGGCATTTGCGGAGAAAATGCCATAGAAGAAAATAGTCTTAGCATGGTCTAAATAAGTAGGTAATGAAGGTAGAAAAACCGTACCCAATATTTACCCTATTTTCTTCTATGGCATTTCCTCCACAAATGCCCCATTTCCAAGAAAGGGTATATTCAAATGGGGCATTTTGAAATTAGCCTGACCTTACCTAACCTAACCTAGACCACAGCAGACTACCGGGACCTAACCTGGGCAAACTACCGGGAAATAACCGTGGTAAAGTACAGGAAATGACCAGGGCAAAATACTGGGACCTAGCCGGATCTGGCAACACTGCTACAAAACGGTAATTCTTTCAATAAATACCTTTTCATCTTTTCTAAATGATTTTGACTCTCACTCCATTCGGAAATTGATTATTTCTGGAAGTATGGGCCAAATTCATGAACATTCATGGTGCATACGATGGTGTGGTACCGGTACGACGACTCTAACTAGTGTTTGTCTATGGAGCCATCGTATGCACTAAATTACTAATGTTCTTGAATGCGGCCATACCCTCTACCCGTGCTGATAACAAGCCATGGATGTTGAAAATTGGTAAACCTGAGCCAATTCTAGAATCAGCCAGACCAGACCTAACCTAATTAAGACCTGGTCAAACTGCTGGGACCTAACCAGGGTAATATACCAGGATTTAACTGGGAGAAACCGTTATTTATCTAAACTATTGCCGTTTTGTAGCAGTGTTGCCAGATCCGGCTATGTCCCAGTATTTTGCCCCGGTCAGGTCCTGGTACTTTATCACGGTTATTTCCCGGTAGTTTTCCCAGGTTAGGTCCCGGTAGTTTGCCCATGTTAGGTCCCGGTAGTCTGTTGCAGCCTAGGTTAGGTAAGATAAGGTCAGGCTAATTTCAAAATACCCCATTTGGAAATGGGGCATTTCTGAAGAAAGTGCCATAGAAGAAAAGTGGGTAATGATCTATTCTATTTCCGTTTTCTATTACGATGTTATTACCTTCTTTACCCACTAATTTATAACATTCTAAGACACTGTTCTTCTATGACATTTTCTTCGGCAATGCCTTATTTCCAAGACAGGGCATATTCAAATGAGGCATTTTGAACTCAGCCTGACCTTACCTGACCTAACCTAACCTAATGGGTGAAGTGTAATACACTGCCATGGTTTGGACATAATCAGGAGAATGCAGTGTTGGGAGTTTACAAAGTCCGTGAGTGAGACTGAAGGGCCTGGCATTGTAGGGAGACTGCCAGCTAGATGGACAAAAAGAATGGAGTGCTGTACAGCCACAATCAAATATCCATCAACACTTTCCTTCCATTGTAGTAAATATCTTGGTAATAAAGAACAACACGTGTATTGTTTTGCAGAACCTCATAATAATAACTGAGGGGGTTGAGTTGACGTATGGTGTTGTATGATTATATTTTGATATGATACTGATTTATTTGCACGATGGAAGAAAGGTGTATGTGGTTATTTGATTGTGGCTGTATATTAACAAAGGCATGTGGACATGAAAATAATATGGTCTTAACCATGTAGTAAGATGGTACTGTATTGCAACAGGAAATACTGGAGACTCCTTTGTCATGCCACCTTCTTGGAGGAAACATGGCATCAGAGCTACTGTACAGATGATCAGATTTACAAATAGGCCTATTTTATTTATGTTATCAAAATTATAAATAACTGGCATGTTAATAAAATTCAATTCTTCAGAAAAGTCAGGATGCAGGTCGAGATAAAAGAAGGGAAAAGAAGAGGGCTGAGAAATTGGGGATACCACTTCCCGATAAGGGTCCAAAACAAGTACCCCATACACTTGAATCATTACGTGAGAAAGACGTGACCATGGTAGAAGAAGACGATGAGGAGCTGTACCAAGAGGAGGCTACTGATGCATACGCCTCATACTTCACCAAAGCATATGAACCCAAGGTCCTTCTTACCTGCTCTGATAACCCACACAAGGTGAGATACCGGTAGATATAAAAATATCTTTTCCTTTATTATTTATAGAATGCTGTATATGAAGACGGGTGGTAGACAGCTACCGTAGGTGTACAAATGGAAATTTGAACAGGTGAAGTTAGTAAACAGTAGGGAAGTTGAAGGTGAGAAAGGCCCCAGGTGTAGATAGAATAACTGTGAAAAGATGGAAGTACTGTACTGAGGAGAGGCAGTGGTGAAGTAAATTTTACTTATATACAACTTGGCTTTGAAGCAAGGGCAAGTGTCAGAAGATTGGAGGAGAGCTCTTATTATGCATTTGTACAAGGGTAAGAAAATAGGGGGATGAGGACAGAAGCCTTCTTACTATGCTGGGGAAGGTACAGTACTCATACTGTATCTGGAATATTTACACTCTAATTAACTACCGGGTAGCTATAAGTAAGTGTCACATATTGACATACTTACCCATATGTGCCCACAATATCAGATAGAAATTGAATTATTGAAGTGATAATGTCTCCTATGGAGGTAGAGTATCTGGCAACCATAGATGGTAGCACTTTGTGTGTATGGCAAAAAAATTTCTCACTCCCTCTCTTGCCCAACAAGAATCAGCTACCAAAGAGAGTGAACGAAGCTACTTTTACTTGCATTTTTTCAATATGAAAGTCAGCTCATCTTTATATCTATAAGCTCAGTAGCTATTGGTCATACTTATACCATTTCCTTCCTGTTCATGGACAGTGAATTTTCAAAGTCTGAAAAAAGAATACAAATTTTTTATGTAACTTCCTCATCCTGTAAAATATCTATTAGACACAATATCAAAGTTGACGTATGTTATAAAAAAGGTGATGTTGAAATTGTTGAAGACAGATTTTTAATAATGATATGTAGCTTAGGATAAAGAGAATTCTAACTCAAAAACTAATTGACCAATTTTTATTTGTGAAGAACCAGTTTTTGTCTCACAATCACCTGTATGCGTGCCAGATCTCAATGGAATCGACTGAACTTCACTGAGTAAAAACCAGATGATCCCCTTGAGGGGATAGTACAGTATTAGTAAATATGGAGCAAATGATTTCTCCATGGTATTCCAAGCAACAGGCCAACATTATTTTTCTTAATGTAGTCCTGTTTCCTGACAAATGTAGGAGAAATTAAAGCGCTCTAATGTAATGAACATGGTGGGTCAACGATTTGGGAAAATGGAACAAACTCATTATGTAGTGTCATTTTATAAATTATAAGGTATTATGCTTGTTATTCTATTACAGAAAACAAGAAGCTTCATTCTTGAGCTGTGCAAGATGATCCCAGGATCTAAGCCTGTTTGGCGGAAGAAAACTTCTGTCAAGAGTGTGGTCAAACAAGCAGCTGAGCATGGCTACACTGATGTTCTGATTGTGAATGAGGACAGAAGAGTGCCAAGTGAGTTGTAGTGTATCAGCAAAGTCTGTTATAGAAGTTCTTTCTCATTTCTTGCTTATCAGTAATTCATAAATTAGGTAGATATAATATTCGAATGCACCCTATCCATTTTGAATGAAATTTCACATTAAAATGAACACAGACATTGGAGAGTTAACACACTGTAATAACTTATGAAGTTAGATATATGAAGTGTATCTGCAGTACTGTTCTCATAAATGCTTGGTCAAATACAAACTTATTTAACCCCTGAAAGATGGGCCAAAACTAAATAAACTTCTGAGCCTTTATGAAATCATTAGTAATAAGACTAGAAAAACAACACTTGGCACCATTGTAAAGTACAGTACATACCTTTAGCTCTTTGGTACTGTGGAGTTTGTGACTATGTTGGGCAGTGATTTTTGAAGTATTTGTAGTTGAGCCTTAATTCACTGTTTGATTACTGCATTTTGTTTATATTTAACCGTTTTATAATACTTTACATTCCAATAAGCTACTTACTTATTCTTTCTCTTTTACATCTTCCATTTCTGTGTTTGGTGTTTCCCTTAGTGATAGAGATGTTAAGGGGGCAATACACTTTTGGTATTTTGGAGTGTCTTGATACCTCTAAAGTATGCTAGGAAACAAATTGGGTTAACAAAAATAATGGTACGGTAGCCTGTTGCTTGAAGTAGTTTGGAGGAATCAGTTGCTCCAGATTTACTTCCCCCTTAATAGCTTGAATACAAATGAACAAGTGAGAGCAAGATTAAGAATTGAAGGAATAAATGAAATGATACAAAGTGGTAGATTTGTATTATTACTGTATTAGTATAAGTGAAGTGGACACTAGAAGGAAAAGATAAGATCTTACCATATTACTTAAAAATACTCACAGACACCCACAACACAGAGGCAACAAAAACTAATTTACTGCATGCTTAAAGCCATCTAATGTGCCAGACTCAAACTGAAGATGGCAACCCATTCCACTCGTTAACATAACATATAATAGAGCTATGCCCGAACTATGCTGTCCTACACCTATTCACAACAAACTCAACCCCACAACCTTGTTGGCAAACATATCACAAACTCTACAGATACCACACACACTTGTCCATCAGTGGGGGTTACACACAGGGTAAGAAGTTAGCAGGTTGAGGGTTAAGGGTTGGTAGGTTGGAAATGAAGAGTAGGCAAGTTGAGGGTTAGGGGTTAGTAGGCTTAGAGGATCTAACGGAATGTCCTGTGAGGCTGGCCATGATCTGCTAGTTTATACATATGTGTGCAGTCAAATTTTAACAATGAATTGGAGCTGATTAAGCAGTATGAAATGGACTCTGTTTTACATCCCTTTTGAATAGAAGTTTGTTAAATAGTTGGAATTTTATCAGTTCTTTTACTTTTTTTTTCTATAAACAGATGCCATGCTCGTCGTTCACCTTCCAGAGGGTCCGACAGCACTCTTCAGGATCAGCAATCCCAAGATTTGTAAGGAGATAAATAGAGACTACAAGGATATATCTTTTCACAGGTATGAGGTTACTTACAGTGTGGCAGTTTACCAGGTAATAATGTTTTTACTATTCACATTACATTATCTCTTTTAAACTGGATGTTAACTTTAACATTTTTATTTCACTTTTAAACCTTGACTTCTTGCCTTTTACTTTTCAACCCTTAAAACTAATTTTAACTTTGACCCCTACAATCATTGGGTCTCTGTCCCTCCAGCAATGAGCACTGTGACTGCTTTGCCAGCAGAGGAAGTGGACATGATCAGCTGTCTTTATCGTGGTCTGTGTGGAGGAGTGCATGGTAAAGGCACTAAATGGAATAAGATATGAGAGAGACTTCTCATCCAGGAATATAAGAATCTGGTGGTAGTGTGAATATGATGATGGATATGGGGCTATGGACATGGTGTCTCAAACATGGATGTGGAACATGCCATAACATTAAGGTATAAGAGTTTTGACAATGAATTACTTGAAGAGTTTGTGGTTTGACAAAGTGAGGTGGTGAGAGTAATATATGGGGGTAGTACAGTTTTTTCTTTGGCATACCTTAGAAAGTTTAGAGGAATCAAGGCACTTTATTGTACCAAAACTATACTACTGTATCCCCTTAACAGTGAAAATGGCACAGGGTGGAAAAAATTGGTAAATTTTGAACCAGATGTATGCAGATGATGAAGTGCTATTGGCTGTTGGTGAAAGGGATCTGTAAATAGTAGTGGCAAATTTTGCAGAGTTTATTTCTTTATACCTAAACTTTAGGATGCCACTGCTGAATGAAAATGAGGTGATGATAGTAAAGAGGGAGAAGGAGCCTCTATGCAATATATAGAATTTCAAGGTGGTTAAAGAATTTAATTACCTGGGAGTAATATTGGATAAATAACAAATATGTGTTAAGAAAGTGGAAAATGGGAGTAACCCAAAAGAGAAAAGTAGCGGGTGTGATAAAACTGTGATTAAAACTAGAGAAGTACTTATAGAGGCTGTAAGAGCATTGCACTCTGATTGTAAACTTTGGTGTGGCATGAATACTAGTACAGTACAGTATGAGAATCAAGAGTAAGAGCAGTAGAGATGAATATTCTGAGAGGTGTGTTTTGAGTCTTGACAGAATGACCAGATGAGAATTACTGAAATTCATTAAAGTTGTAGTGTGAAGAAATCACATTTGTAAGGAGTGTAAATTAGGGTTGCAACCCACTTTAAATGGCAGTTCATGGAATGGTACCATTCATCAAAGTTAATTGAAATGACTTATGTGAGGAGGAGCTGATATTTTTGGGCTTGAAAGAAGTGAATGTGGCCAATTAGCTATTTCTTTCTATCTCTTCCTCGGTTATTTTGGTTTAATTTTTCTATCCCTAGCTCTGGAGCCGGTATTGATGATGATGATTAACCCTACAAACCTGAGCGGTATGGCAGAGCACAGCGCAGAGTTTATGGCTACCCCTGATGCTCAAAACACTAATTTATACCTCAAAATTTTGGCCGTAATAGATGCAATGGCAATATACTGAAGTGATTTATATAGCACTTACTCTGATGTTGAGAATGGTGCAGAGTAGACCTCTGTAAGTCAAGTGGTTGGTACATAATGTAGATATTAGTGAAGGGTTGCGACAAGGGTGTGCCATATCACAGTGAGTGAAGTGAAGGCGAGAGCTAGTTGCCTGGGCGTGAGGTTGAGGCTGAATGGAGTAAAATAGTCATTGGTAGCAAGCTGATTTGTGGATGACACTGTTCCTGGCAGAGAGTGAAGGGGAACTGCATAGGGTAGTAGCCGAGTTTTAAGGTGTCTGTAAAAGAAGAAAACCTAAGGTGATTGTTAATAAGAGTAAAGTGTTTGATAGAGCAGAAGCCAAAATGATTCCCTTTGCAACACCCTATTGGGTGAGGATGTCAACTAGGACTAGGTGTAAGATAGATTTTGGTGGTGAGAAGATGGGGAAAGTGAAGAAATTTAAATATTTGGAACAGTGCTGTGTAAACATGGGAGCACGGAAGGAAAAATCAGAGAGAGAGCAGTGAATGGTAGGGAGATTATAGGATCATTGGGAGAATCGGGAAGGGCAGAAGTGTGAGCATAGAAGAGAAAGGGGAAAATACAGCTCATCTCAAACCTTTCTCATTTCAATTCTTCACTTTTCAGTTGGAATGTTGACTGGTGCAAATGCACAGACCTAGGCATACTTCAATATCTCAATCTTTTTCTCATCCACACTATGCTCAACTAAAAATGCACACCTTGCTTCTCTGTTCTTTTGTTTGCCTCATATATGCCTATCTATCTCCCACCCCTTCATAATCCCAAACACATCCAGCCTTTCTCCTTTGAAATGCTCCACTATTTTCTTTTCACTTGATTCACTATTCCATTAAAATTCAAACATGCACAGTACTCTCATGCACTCCACCTTCTTCATAGTCCTCCCCAGGCGGCAGTCTGAAGATTCCACATTCCAAGCTGCTCTTGTCTACCCCTCATGCTGAGGGGCCACTGCTGGCTGGCACAACTGGCACAGTGCTTGTTCCCAGAGACACAAGCCATCAGGTTGTCTGGGGAATGACTAGAAATATAAGTGTTATATTAAAACCTCTATGTGGTGGAAATTATTCAAATCTCTCTTCAGGTCCACCTCCTGCTATTATAAGATCATATAAAAACAAGGAAGGTATCACCTGAGGAAACTCCAAGGAGGTGGGGAAAGGCTTGCCTCCCCGTCCTAGGGAGGGGCAGGTCACTGAAGTGCAACTCGTTTCTTTTTCCAAATATATCTAATGGTAGTTAATGCATTGACTGTACCTATAACCTCATTGGTTATGATACTACCATTTACAGCACTGTATAGATATGATAACCAAGTTTTTCTTCTCCCCAACAGACCAGAAGTGATTCTGAACAATTTCAAGACCCGACTAGGCAGATTTATTGCTCGCATGCTGGGGGCACTCTTTCATTATGACCCGGAGTTCAAGGGCCGCCGGGTTTGTACCTTCCACAACCAAAGGGATTACATCTTCTTCAGGCATCATAGGTCAGAATGGGCTTTTACAGTACTTTGTATTTATGTTATTGGGACAGATAGTTGAATTATTTAACAGTAATGAATGTGCATAGGTACACACACACACACACACACACACACTTGAGCGAGAGTGGTCATCTTGTTTCTGATTTTCCAGCCACTTCAGAGTTCCAAATGTTATACGTTTTGTTATTTGTAAAGATTTCAATTTATTTATCATATACTTTGTCTCACATCTTATAAGAGTACTGTACTCAGTTGGTTCTCACTGGTTCCTCCACCTACCATATTTTAATTACACCTCCACTACTATATTTTAATTACTTTGGTTATCAGTAGATGATATTATAAAGTTTAGAATTTTTCTGTAGTGCTTTCTTGGATAAATTTGCGTTTGCAGAAATAATACGCATCCGCAAACCTATAGCTTTGCGTGAAAATAATTACAAATATAAATCCACAAACAAAACCACATTTTCACTGTAGCAGAAGGGATTGAAGAAGTGCCCAGATCTTGATTGTAGCCACCTGATGAAGCTAACATGAAAAATATCTTTCATTGTAGACTCAGACAGTTTATCTTAGGAGGCCTATTCACAATGTAGAACTCTTAGATCTTGATGTTTTACCTCTCAGGTGGATAAATACTTACTGTCATTGCCACCACACTGAAACGTGAATGGAAGAGGAAGGCTTGATTAAGCAAAGAGGGAATGTTGGAACAGGTAGAATTGGAGATGTTCTGCCATGGCCACCTCCTTAGGGGGAGTTCCCGGAGGGAGTGAGGCTTCAGAGCTACATGGTAGATAGTCAAATTTAGAAAATGTTAAGCTATGTCAGTGGTGATATTCGTGAACAAACCTGAAAGTTGAAGACTAGCCTATATCATAGTAACAACCCTGTACTATGCAAGTGTTTGTTGAGTCTTTGGACTCCTCTAGAGCATTAAGGATCACCACAATACAAGACTTCAACTAAATACTGTCAGAGCTCCCTTCCTGAAGCTTCTTTTTTACAGGTACGCGTTCAAGGACACTGAGAAGGTGAGGCTACATGAAGTAGGACCAAGATTCACCTTGATACTTCAGTGGTTGCAGGAGGGTGCCTTTGAAGGGGACTTTGAGTGGAAAATGAAGAGTGAAATGCGAACATCACGCCGGCGTTTCTTCCTGTAGGGCTGTTCTGGAATGTGGTGCATAATTCTATAAACCATCTAAATACTTCTCCCTATGCTGATAAATTTACTAATGCCAATGCATTCCATCATACACAAAGAGCTATAGAGTTATTATTTAGATACTATTTAATAACTACAAGAATGCAGCAGAGAAGTTAATCAGTTTGATATCACTAGCTTTCAAAGGAGAGGTACAATTGATAAAAGTTAATCCTCAATTACATTTATAATATATTATAAACTAAAACTTACAAATTCTGACTCTGTTCATACATACATTACATGAATCCATTGAAACCTAACATAGCATTGTTATGGTGTATCATCAGAGTATAGCTATGAAGAATGTATTCCTATCCTTGGAACCATTTAAATTGGCAAGGTATTCTGTACCAATATTGCTGTGGGCTGTGTTATGAAGAGCGATAATCCTTCCACATGTTGCCATTCACTGCCACGAATACTAACCCTACAGTAATATCGCACCAGTAGTTTTGTTGGTTTCCCAGCAGCATGTAGGCAGTCATGACAATGGATTTTTGGGAAGGTGTACAGTACATTTGAAATATATATAGTCTGGATCTAAGGATATAACCAATCATTATCCCTTAAAGAAATGTACTCTTCAGAATTCATGGAAATCAAAGAAAAGGTTGAAAATAACATAAATTTGGGCCCGAGGGGAAAGGAGTGGAAAATTAAGGATGTTCTGTGTACATTTGCTCCAGGTGTCATGGAAATCAAAGAGAATGTTGAAAATAAAATTAAATCTGACCCGGAGGTGAAAGGAGAGGATTGTTAAGGATGTTTAGTGTAAACTCACTCCAGGTGTCGTCGACGATCAACAAAAATATGCCTTCAACTTGTGACATTTCGGGAGGATTGATACAATTAAGGAGGGGACAAAGTATCTGAGCACTGTTGGTAGCTTCCAGCAACAACCAAAATCAAACACGTCAGTGGAAGAAAATTTCATGATTATCAGGGTAAAAATTGTATCATAGTTTGTGATTGGTTGATGCATAACAGTATCAGTTATTGCTATGTACTGTACATTAGTCATTCATGAATTTTTTCTACAAAACTGCCAATGGTGTTCAGATAATTTATTCCCTTACTGTTCTTGTGTCTTCAGTTCCCCATCGTCCATATCATCCACCCTGGCAATTTACTTGGATTACCTATGTACAGTCAGCAAAAAAGTATTGGAACTCCCCTATGAATAATTATAGTTAATTTCAATGTAAGGGTGGTTCCAATACTTTTTTGCCTGTTGTACCTATTCTTTCTGGAGTCGTGTAGAGTTGAAAGAAAATCTAGACACAGGGATGACAAAGATAGATGTGTGATTATTGTGCTATGCACTCCTACTTTCTGGAGCCAATGTAGAGTTGAAGTAGAAAAATGGGCACATCATGTAAAAGCGACAAAGATAAATGCATGGTTATTGTGCTTGTGTACTTTTTCGTCATTACTGTACTGTTTTATTAAGTTAGCAACTTTCTTACAATAATACATTGTTTTATTTAGCCATACATGTACATAAGGAAGAATGGGTGTGCATAGTGAAAAATGAATTACAGGATGCAAGAGACTATTTATATACAGGCGACCCCTGCTTAACGAATGTGTTACGTTCCTAATAAACCATTCGTTGTGCGAATTTTTGTTAAGTGAACCAGTTATAACAGGTTAGGTTCCAGTGCTCTGATTTAACATGCAATTGGCCAATAAAATACTGTACATAAGTTAAAGACCTGAAAGACAAGCAAATATTTATGGAAATGTGTTTAACTAACACGATAATCTTGATGTAACACAAATTTATGAATGGAGAGTGAAGAGGGAAGAACGCTAACGCTAGCAGACAACCAGTGGAGCGGAAACAAAACAAGAGCACATCATAGTGGGTGGTGTTTAGTGAGGAGGACCAGGAAGGAGAGGCACATGTGAGCCTAGGGAGTATGAAGGTGTTGTATAATATACTTCCCAATTTCTGCCGTGGTGTACTCAGGGGTTTGAATAGTCTCAGCATGTAGAGGTGATAGGTGGCTGATTTGATCATGGGAGGCATTATGTTGTTTCCAGCTAAGCTTGGCATATAGGGTGACACCGAGAAGCTTCCTTACCTTCACAACCTGGTGCGGGTGGGGTCCTATATTGTAACCTGAGGTGGTGGTACTTTAATCTTAGACTTACTAATGTGCATCACCACAGTCTTGTTGTGGTTAATACTTATATTGTTAGTCTTACTCCAGGTTTGGAGTTGGTCTAGGATGTCTTGTAATTGGGGAACTGTTATTGACTTTAATACGTACTGTCGAGTCGTCGACGCATTTCCAGTTAAATTGTGTCTGTGAGGGTGTCATTAATCATGATGGGGAACTTCACATGTGAGATTTTGGGATGTGGCAATAGCCCACTGGTACCTTATTGCCTTACTGTGCCCACTAAGGAAATCCGTTAACAAAGATATGTGATAAAGAGTCAGTCCGATGTCAGTAGCCTTGTTGTTAAAGTTCCTCAAGCTGTCTGGCCGAGCAGCCCCGAGCCCCTGAGGAAGGTCATGGCCTGAACCGGGCTTTCACACTGCCCTCAAAGAGTGAAGGCCTATATTGTGTTGTTGGCGAGTGTGGCTATGTGCAATGCACCTTTCCGTAATATGTTTAATAGAGTGGGGTGCTATGTTGCATTCTGGACTGGCATTCATAATGGCTCCATCCAGCTTTTATTCTGATATGTCAGAAGGGCCTAAGGAGGCCATGCAAGCAGCGAGTGTTATTCTTGAGTGTTTGGATGGATTGGTGGGTGATTTGAGTATGGATATGTTTCTAGAGACTGGTTTGAGGTGGGCAAGGTGTAAGAGATGATGGTATTTGTGTATGGTAACGTGTACTGGGTGTTGTTTTGATGTTCCTTGACATGTGGGTGTTTTGCCATGTAGTGTAGTGGAGGCTGTAGTAAGTGTTTGTGTGACTCTCATGTCAAGATGGTCTTTGATTTTGAGGACTTTTGTTCATGGTGAAGGTTGTCTACAGGTGTGGTAGCTGTGCAGCCTGTGATTATCTTTAGGGCTCTGTTCTGTATGGTCTGAAGGCTGTTTAGGTGTGTCTCAGTGAGGTTTGAGGCCCAGGCAGGGCTTGCATAGTCCATCACTGATCGGATATATTGTTTGTACACTGTGGTTGTGGTTTCTTTGTTGTGCTGGCAAATGATCTGAGGGCTTTGTATGCATTTGTTTTTTATGTTTGTGATATGTTGTGTGAATGACATTGATGTGTTGTATGTTATGGCAAGTATTTTGTTTGTGTGTGGTATAGGTGTGTTGTTTATGGTGAGGTGTGGTGTTTAGCAGTGTTCAGCATTCTAGTTGGTGAGAAGGGTAACAGTCTATTTGGTGGATGCTATTTTAAGTCTGTTGTGATGAAGCAACCATTGAGCGTGTTGCGGTAGCGTTGTTGTTGTTGATGTTCTCCCGCTCCTGCCCCACAGACCCCTGGTACACTCTGGTCGCAGTGAAAAAACAGATTAAGATAACGGAGGGGCTGGCCCTATATGCCTGGGCTACCAAAGCACATCCCAGGGAAATGGGACCAGAGCTTACTGGACCAGGGAGTCTGGGGGCCTCCGACCGCCAGGGAGATTGGGGAGAAGGTCTTTGATACCACAGCCAGTGCTGTTGGCCCAAGTCCACGTTACCACAAGAGCTACAAGTGGGGCCGCACCTTCCATGAGACCAGTCCTGAAGGGACCATAAGGGGGAGGGAGTTTACACTGCTGCATGCAAAGGGAAATGCACCCCCTGTGTGCTGGCGGTCCACACAGCAGTGAAAAAAAAGGGCCTCCGGTTGCAGTACACCTCACGTGGATTTTTAATCCATGTGGGCAGATCGCTTCAAATCCACTAGAAAGTGACCAGATCATACAACAATCTTTATTCTATCCCTGTGGAGGATGTGAGTGGCTGTGTCTGCATTTCTGTGTGTACATGTGAGTGTAATATCGTTTGCGTAGGAAGCTACGTGTATTTGTGATGTCAGGGGTGTTAGTAGGTCATACATGTATAAATTGAAAAGAGTGGGTGACAGTACTGATCCTTGGGGGACACTGTTGGTGAAATTTCTGATATTTGATGCTTGCTTATGGTAGGCCATTGCAGTCCGATGATGACTGACCAGCAAATGTAACGTGAGCTTCTCTTTCTCTCAAGAAGTTGGCCAGCCATCTCTTTATGTTGTTATGCATGTTTGTGTTGTATATTTTGTTTGTGAGGTTGTGGTGGGGGATGGCATTGAATGTGACGAGTAGTGTTCTGTGTGGGGGTCTATCTGAGTTAATGCCATTGCAGATTCTTTGTATGAGGTCAGTGAGAAGAGTGTTTGTTGAGTGTAGTGGTCTGAAACCATGTTGTGAGGATGCGAGGGAAATGTGTGGTGTGATTAGACTAATGATGAGGCACTCGGTTACTTTGGAGGGGGTGCAAAGGAGGGTGATGGGGTGGTGAGATGAGGGCAGTGTGAGATCTTTGTTAGGTTTTGGGATAGTGATGATATTACCATGCTCCCAGATGTTGGGTGTTGTGTTATGTGAGTAGCTGTAGTTTGCTATGTTAGTAAGTGCTTGTATGCCTTGTGGTCCAAGGTGTCTAAAGCGCCTATCACATGGGGCGTTTCACCGGACTGCTTCAAACCAACTTGGCTTTTCGGTGGACCTACTTTGCCAACCTGAGAGACATTTCACCCGACCAACAGCGCTCCCCAAGTTTAATAAAATGTTACAAAGAGTTGCCTATTTCACCCAACCTACTGTGGAGTCAAAATATGTCTATACTTTTTCCCTTGATTTAAAATATTTATAGCACTTGATAAACATTGAAATGTAGACCATCATGCACAATTTATTACAAGAAAATGTGTACATGATAATAAATATTTATGCAATATATTTATTTTCGTCATATGACGCTGATATGATATTTGTTTACAGTTGTTGTCTTCTGGCAATCTCTTCATCTCTTCTCGCCAAAACATAAACCCCAAGAGCTACAATATTTGCATCAAATTTCCTAACCTCCCGCGGCCTTCGCTCCATCTTTGTTATTATTGTTATTGTTCGACGAATCAAAAATCGCTAGTGGCCGCGGATAGCGAACGCTTCTGGTCGAGGTGTTTTCAAGTCCGATGAACTAGTTGTACCAAATTACCATTTGGTTGGATGAAGTAGTCCGGTGAAACGCCCCGTGTGATACTCGCTTAAGGTGCATGTTACTACTGATGTCAGGGCCACAGACAGATGAATGAGTGCTTGAGGTTGTGGATGATGTGATACGTCTGACAGTTTGTGAATGGTGCATAGTCTGGGTCAGTGGGGAAACGTCTCTTACGTCTAATAACTTCTCAGTCTCCAGGGGTGACAAACATTAGTTTACTTCACCACATAACAATGATACTCTCAACATAACTACCCTGACGTAAGACTCCACTATGCCTAGGTCCCCGCCCCTTAAAGATTATGTTACATCACCTCCCTCACAATAAGAATCATTCCACCGCAAAACTCTATTACAGAATCCTGCACAACCTCACCCACTCACTTTCTAGAATACCACCTTGCACAAACTACATCGACTACATCTCAGTCTCTGCTATCCAGAATTTCCAACCTTTACTTTACTAAGCATCTCGAGAAGAAACCGATAAAAGTCACCTGTTTTCCGAGGATTCGCAAATGAACACTGTTTCTCACTGAGCACACGTTGACCATGACATATAGCATTTTACTTAAAATAAAAGTAATTATTTAGCAAAGCTTCATTCAATACTTGGTAAAGCAGTTCGTTGTCGTTAGACAACGTAGAGGTTCAACTTCCCCAAGATTGCCCTCTGCTTTCTCCAGAAACTGATATATATATCTTTTGCCGATGGTAATGTAAACACCAACAATTGATACCGAGGGTGTTTTGTTCTGCATCTGTAAAAGGTTCTCACTCTTGTTTAACAAGATGAAACTACCTACGGCATGTTAGTGATTAGGCTGTAGCATATCTATATTCACTACCAGTCAGAAAAAGAATCTATTGTTAACTTTCACAACAAAGACAGTAACTCATTATAACCATACTAACGTTGCTACTTTTTGGGAGTGTCACTAACCATTAGAGACTTCATTATTATGAGCATGGATTCCCATTTAAAGGATTTTCTGGGGTTGAATGATAATGATGACCCTCTCTCTCTCTCTCTCTCTCTCTCTCACACAGTCCAGTGTGAAGCGGAAGGTTCCCACATGTCCTCAACCCCCCCCCCCCCCCTCCTCCTCTCAGAAGCTGCACCTCCTGGGCGGGGCTGAAGGCCAGTTTTCTTAAGGGATCACAAAATACGGGAAAAAAGGCCGGACGATTGACAGCAGATAGCACTCGTAACCTCCCCACTGAAAAGATCACACCGAACAGCTTTATTATTTTTTTTTCAACTTTCTTTCATTTATTTTGGGAAACCATGCTGGTCTATAAATTTTCTCTCAAAAGTGAATCCTAATTTCAACGATACATGATTACAATAAAAATTCATGATTAGGACATAATTGTGTTAGTGTGCATTAAATATTTATGATTTATAATCTAATAATTTGCAAGGAGATCCATATAGAACTTATGAAAAGCCACTCGATATTTTAGGATTTCTGTGTTAATACAAAAAAAAAAGATACGTTGCTTCATCCTCACTTAGCCATTATTAATTAAAAGTGGTTGAGTTTAACTATCTTACTTTTCATCTCAGAGACACACGTGTACAGCCACAATCAAATATCCACCGACACTTTCTATCCCTAGTAGTAAATATCTTGGTAATAAAGAACAACACGGGTATGATTTTGCAGCACCTCATAATAATAATTGAGGGGATTGAGTTGACGTAAAGTGTTGTATGTTTATATTTTGATATGATACTGATTTATTTGCACGATGGAAAGAAAGTGTCGGTGGTTATTTGATTGTGGCTGTACATAGATAATCCTTTAGGGAATATTCTTGTGTGGTAAGACTGACGGCTACTGAATCCTCCAACCTGTGGAAGGCAGTAGATTTCCTATAAGTAACACTGAGATTATCTATTTCCTGGCATACTTTGAAGGAATCAGTAGCCCTCCAATGTACAGCCACAATCAAATAACCACCGACACTTTCCTTCCATCGTGCAAATAAATCAGTCTCGAATCAAAATATAATCATACAACACCTTACATCAACTCAACCCCTTCAATTATTACTATTATGAGGTGCTGCAAAATCATACACGTGTTGTTCATTATTACCAAGATATTTTTTTACTACGATGAAAGGAAAGTGTCGGTGGATATTTGATTGTGGCTGTACAGTGCTAAAAAGAGAATAATATTTTCCTCTTAACTATAGATGGGTAAGTTCGGTCATTGAATACTCGTATGGTTTGTATATATCACACGGAATTATAATATGAATCCCTGACAATAGCTGTATACGTTATTATGATGAGAATAATTGTATATATTTTGTTCTGAATACGTGTATAGGGTAGCGTGGCTGGTTTTATGGGTGAACAATATTATGGGGATATATAGCAATTTTTTTCCTGTGGTTAATCTGGAGCAAATGATTCTTCCAAACTATTCCTAGCAGGCAACAGGATACCATTATTGTTGTTCTTCATCTGGGGGTGTGTTTCCTGACATACTTTGGAGGAATCGAGACACTACAATCTATCAAAAGTATACCATCCCCTTAAGACAAAGTATATATATATATCTTTTACGTGCATACACACACATATATATATACATACATACGTCCACATGCATATCCTACACTCATATACACACATACATCATACTTACACGAACACATATATACCTGTACAGTCCATTATGCTTAGCTCGGATAAATTGATTTCCACCAGTTACACACGCACACACACATACACACACACATACACACACACACACACAAACGGAGAACTCAATGAACACACACACACACACAAACGAAGAAGTGAATGAACACACACACAAGCACAACACACACACAAGCACAACACACACACACACACACACACACACACACACACAAACACACACACACAAACGAAGAACTGGATGAACACACACACACACACACACACAGACACAAACACACACACACAAACGAAGAACTGGATGAACACACACACACACACACACACACACACAAACACACACACACAAACGAAGAACTGGATGAACACACACACAGACGTTCACACACACACACACGAAGAACTGAATTAACACACACACACACAAACGGAAATCTGATTGAGGTAATTTTGTGTTCTGAGTGACACTATGAGGACAAACCTGAGTGGTGAGTGGCGGAACCGGTTCAATGGACACCAGACACTGATTGGTTCACTCCACACAGTTTCGAGTTGTGTGTGTGTGTGTGTGTGTGTGTGTGTTCATTCATTTCATCGTTTTTTTTGTGTGAGTGTGTGTGTGTGTGTATTTAGTTCATCGTTTTTGTGTGTGTGTGTGTGTGTTCATTCAGTTTTTCATGTGTGTGTGTGTTTGTGTGTTCATCCATTTCTCTGTTTTTGTGAATGTGTATGTGTGTGTGTGTGTTCGTTCATCTAGATTTCCGTTTGTGTGTGAGTGTGTGTGTGTGTGTGTGTGTGTTCATTCAGTTTTTCCTGTGTGTGTGTGTGTGTGTGTGTATGGGAAGGGGGAGGAAAAAGCGAATACACACACACACACACACAAAAAAAAAAGAGAGGGTATAAACGTAATAGAAGGAACAATAGATGGAGGATGGATGGATGAGGAGGAAGAGGAAACGTAAGGTCGTGTGTGTGTGTGAAAGGAAAAGAAAGATTAATAAAAATAAAAAGCAGGAGTGAGATAGATAGAGAGAGAGAGGAAATGTAAGGTCGTGTGTTTGTGTGTGTGTGTGTGTGTGTGTGAAAGGAAAAGGAAGATTCATAAAAATAAAAAGCAGGAGTGAAATAGATAGAGAGAGAGAGGAAATGTAAGGTCGTGTGTGTGTGTGTGTGTGAAAGGAAAAGAAAGATTAATAAAAATAAAAAGCAGGAGTGAGAGAGAGAGAGAGAGAGAGAGAGAGAGAGAGAGAGAGAGAGAGAGAGAGAGATGTATGTACAGTCACGAATCATAATACGTATCCAGGCATGCAGGTCTTGTTGAAGTTTCGTATCATTTGACATGCCAGCTTTTGAACTAATTACAACACTCATAATTATATACTTTCTCATTATTTGGTGGAGGTCGTTTTAATCAAGGGGGTAATTCACCTTTGTTACATTGGAGTGCCTTGATTCCTCCAAAGTATGCCAGGAAACAAACAGGACCAGATGAACAAATATAATGGTGTTCTGTTGCTTGGAATACTTTTTGAGGTATCAGTTGCTCGAGAATTACCAACACTGTACTTCCTCCTTACTCGTTTAATACTCCATCAGGCTATCAGACCTGGATACTTATTTTAATGAATGACGAGCGTGAGAAGATTGGAGAAAACATATAAAAGAAGAGAGAGAGAGAGAGAGAGAGAGAGAGAGAGAGAGAGAGAGAGAGAGAGAGAGAGAGAGAGAGAGAGAGAAGCGTAGCGAAGGAAGGGTCTGAATGAAGGAAAAGGAGGCGAGAGGGAAAAGGAAGGAAGAGTCTGAATGAAGGGGAAGGAGGTCTGTCTGAATGCAGGAGGGAGAGGGTATATGTGAAGGAGTCAAAAGGAGTGCTTGTAGGGCCAACCAACCAACCAGCCAGCCTTCCGCCCAAGAGAGGAAGAACACTGAGTCTGACAGGCATCAAGTTACTCGCCACGAGGAGGAAGAAATAGTGGAAGGGAGCGAGGAGAAATCAACACGAAGTGGAAGTAGATTGAGGGAGGAGAAAGAAACACGAAATTGATTGATTGATTATTAGGCGCTGCAACGAAAGGGAATTGGAATGAGTAAGGAAGGGAAAATAGATTGAGGGAGGAAGGAGAAAACAACACGAAGGGGAAGTAGATTGAGGGAGGAGAAAGAAACATGAAAGGGAATTGGAATGAGTAAGGAAGGGGAAATAGATTGAGGGAGGAGAAAACAACACGAAGGGGAAATAGATTAAGGGAGGAGAAAGAAACACGAAAGGGAATTGAAATGAGTAAGGAAGGGGAAATAGATTGAGGGAGGAGAAAGAAACATGAGAGGGAAATAGAATGAGTAAGGAAGAGGAAAGAAACATGAAGGGGAATTGAAATGAGTAAGGAAGGGGAAATAGATTGAGGGAGGAGAAAGAAACATGAGAGGGAAATAGAATGAGTAAGGAAGAGGAAAGAAACATGAAGGGGAATTGAAATGAGTAAGGAAGGGGAAATAGATTGAGGGAGGAGAAAGAAACATGAGAGGGAAATAGAATGAGTAAGGAAGAGGAAAGAAGCACGAAGGGGAAAAATATTAGGTGAGAGAGGAAGTAGATGTAGGAGAATGAATTAGAAATAGTAGAAGAATGAAGAGCCTGTTACAAGGAGTAGGCTAACAGGAAAGGGGAAAATGTGACGTAGGATAAAAAGAAGAACAAAGTGAGTCATAAGATGTTGGAGGTAAAGGCAGAAGGGGAAAGGACGAATTAAAAGTATTGGGTGAAGGAAGAAGGAGGCGTATGGGGAAAAAAATTAGGGAATGGTGTGGTTGAAGGTTTCTGCATACTTTAAAAGACAACAGAACAGAGTCACATACATATGATAAACAAGAAGTGTAGGAAAGGATGTATGAAAGAGTTTGATAACTACTCTCTCTTTCTCTCTCTCTCTCTCTCTCTCTCTCTCTCTCTCTCTCTCTCTCTCTCTCTCTCTCTCTCTCTCTCTCTCTCTCTCTCTCTCTCTCTCTCTCTCTCTCTCTCTCTCTCTCTCTCTCTCTCTCTCTCTCTCTTAATGAACCCAGAATTAACTTGTTAAAATAATTTCGATATATATATCAAAAATAATTGGTACAGTCTTGGACTAAATTATACAGAACCACCAGACCCAGACTGTACACAATCTTATGAAAAGAAGGGTAACTTTCTCCTGTATTATCAGTTAGCATAATGACCTTAAGGTGGTAATTCCTTTTTGGTACATTGGAGTTCCTTGATTCCTCCAAAGTATGCCAGGAAACAGGACCAGAAGAGCAAAAATAATAGTGTTCTGTTGCTTGGAATAGTTTGGAAGATTCAGTTGCTCCAGATTTACCAACACAAGACTTTCCCCCTTAATGGTGTTGCTTGATTGAATGTATTTCAGTGTTTACAGGTGAAATATACTATATATGAAAGACTCGTTTCGCCAAAGTCAGTGTGGTAACTTTTCGGAAATGGGCTGATGCGCAGTTGTTTTACGTAACTCTTTATACCTAACCCGTTTTATCTAACCCCTTTACTCATACTGTTTGTCACACATCTTCACTTCGTACACGACTTAAAACTTTTAACCTTAGCTAAGCTTTTCTTTATCTAATTACAAGAATTTTTCCTGAGCTAATAAAGGCTTCGTACAGGCGAGAGGGTCCGCCTCACGATATCATGCATGTCGTGGGAAATACTATACTTTGGAAATTATCAACTTTTTAATGTTACTATGGTGCACAAAAGTTCATTCCCTCAGCCAGCCACAATAAAACTGAGTTGTCTGTGGTTCAGACAACAAAACACATTTCAACATCTATCCTCAGTTGTTTAATCGTTGGAACCACAGGTGCTTTAGTTGTATTGTGACTGGCTGAGGGAAAGAACTTTGGAGCACCTTCCCCCTCCCATCTACCTTCCTCCTCCCATCCCTCTCGTTTACTTTTATACTCTAATTCCTCTCTTTTAACACTTCTTCCTTCCCTTCC